>CM022882.1:3024144-3050934 GCA_012654025.1 Pachypsylla venusta | reverse complement strand
ATGGCGGGTAACTTGCTCCCACTTGAACTTTCGATTTTTTCTTTCTTATTACGTACCTACATACTAAAAGTTATCTGTGTGACGAGTTTCAAGTCTCTAGGTTTACCATCGTGAAGTCAGTCAGTCAGTATATCAACTGGGCTTTGCGTTTTATAGGTATAGATAGAAAATAGATAGTGTCTACGGTCGATTCTGCATTGATGAGGATTTGGATGGGCATTATAAGCGATGTGTGTAACATTGCATGCATCGAGAAGACATTTCCAGACTGGGTGACCCTGTACACAATGTTCAACATCCAAAAACACATTATCATCATCAATATGAAATTTGCAGAATTTGCCATCATTAATCTTGTGAAACACTTCTTGTATGTCAATAATGGTATATTTCTAAAGAAATGCAGGTTTACCTGTTCAGTTCGAATGACAATTGTATGCCGACGAGGTCATGATGATAAAAACTATAAAAGGTTCTGTAAGGAGAAGTCACTTTTGAAAAATGCCGGGCTCCCCTGTGAAACAATCAAAAGCCTCCAAAATTTGGTTCATATTGAATTCAATCCTTTTGATCGATTCAAAGAGATCCGTGCATTTTTTTTAAAAATGACAATGCCCAATAGTTTAAACATAAAGATTATTCTAATAGTGGAAATTTCATTTCAGTTTGGTTTCAAAAAACCTTGTCTGTTCGTCCAACAAGAGCTCTCGAACGCCTTGTCGGAATTTGATGAAACCCAGTATCTGAGTGCACGGCAGTGCGCCAGGCCAAGTTCCGGAATTTTGTGAGATAATATTATAGTTGATTTGTTTGGAGCTGTACTGAGCCAACATCCGGAACCTCATTATGGCACATTAATTGAATGAGGTCTACAGTTCACAGAATTACTTGCAAACTAATTTGGAAAACTACAAAAGTATTAGCCTGCAAAGGACGTCTCCGTGGCAGAATATGCATCACACTCGGGCCACACCAGGGAGGTATAGGGTTCGAATCCTGGTCGTCGAATTATTTGTTGCCAAAAAGAAGCGTACACGCCTTTTCACATCAACTACGTGAAATGCCTACTTTTACTATTATTACTTTTTTTAGAATAAGAATGATAGAGGGGCCCGTAAATTTTTCCCCCCGACCCGGATTTTCTGTCTACAGCCCTGGTAGCTGAGACTCTTTATAAGGTAATTGTCAAGTATTGCTTGGTGTTTGGTAGTATTTGTTAAAGAAATACCTTGAAATGCTATGTTGCCCACAAAATTGTGATACAATAACAGAAAGAAATATACCTACATTAACATTTTCATTACCTAGCCCCCAAAATGTCGGAAGCAAATACAAGATACACAAATCTTTCCAGGACATCAAAAATAATGAATACTTGACGTCATAAAAGCTGATGACTCTAATAAATAATCTACAATTTTTTTTTTATAATAATAATTTTCACCCAAAAAAATACGAAAGAAAAAACAAAGGAAAAATTCAAATTGCTTTGGTGCAAGTACTGAGAGTGGTGAAAGTTGCTTTTATTTTGACAAAGACCACCCTTTGAGATGTACTTTCCATTTTGACACTTTATTTTAGAAACAAAACCTAGCAGGGTGTCTGGAATACGGTTGTTGTTGTTGTTTGAAAAAATCTATGCAAATAGATTTATTTGATGAATGGATATTAATAATAAAGAGAAAATATAGAAAAGAGGAAAAATTCAGAGAAAATAGAAACAAGGGGTTTTCTTATGTGAAGATGGAAAAATGTAAGAGCAGACTTCTTTTGTGTATTAATATAATCGGGAAATCTGGTCAGTGCGGTCACACACAATAAGGGAAATGTAAAACCCAGAAGCGGGTTTTACATTTGCCTTTTTATTTGGTTCTCTCTGAAACGTTCCAATCTTTTGGTCCCCATTCCCGCAGCTTTCTTTTCTGGGACATAAGATAAGTGAACACAAACTGTAGAGGGCTTGAAGCTATTTTAGCTATCAAAGCGGTAATGTTAGCCAAACACACTGCCAAGTTTTTTTTTCTTTCTTTTGTAATTTAAATGCAATATTAAATTGAAAAAAAAAATATATATGTATCAACTACAATTAATTTGATGAGACACGGTCGCTTTCGTCTGTTACGATATTCTTAGTTCACTTGAGAATGTCGTAACAGAAGAAAAGTCGTTTCCGTGGCAGAGTGCGCATCACACTCGGCTTGCATCATCAAGGAGGTTCTGGGTTTGATTCCTGGACGGGTCTAAAATTTGATAAAGGTTTTTTCAAATTTTCTACTTGGTCTGGTTGTGATTGCGAGTAACTCACGACTCCTGAGGACAAAATTGAGTATAGTTATGGTAATAGCGACAAGTAGAAACATTATAAGATAATTGTTAAAGTGTAGCTTCGGCTTAGTAATATTGGAGTTATTGTTGAGAATACCTTGTAATGCTCTGATCCCCCTAAAATTGTGACATAATAACACAAAGAAACATACATTTAGATTGGTTTGAAATATGTCTTTGGCAACATTCAATGATTTGAACCAAAATTTTCATCTCTATTCAACAATTTGAGACCGAAACGTCTTCTAGTTGAAGATACTACAGCAATAAATATAGTTCCCCTTAACTCATAAAGTCATGTTTTATTATCAAAATCAACACCACTCACTATAAATCTGTCCCACTTATCTTGGTGCTATGTTCTTGTAACTCAACATTATGAGCGATGAGAACTTATTAAATCTTTCTAAAAACATTTCTAATTTTAACCCTTTTAAAATGTATTTGATGTACGATCAGATTGATGCTCCACATAATGTCATCTTACAGATGTCTGTGTGGCCGGAACTTCTTTGTTGTCATAATATGAAGCACTTTAAACCAGTTCAATGTCGACTCTGGAAGAGGAAACATCTACTCACAATCTCTTTCATAGTGAGACGCTAGAAGATTCGGGATCTTTAGCACTAATGATCTTGTAAATCACAACAACCTCAACTTAAAAACCTGGGACCTTGACATTCTGGACAGAACAAGTCAGATGAAAAAACATCTCTCGACCAACTATGGCAGACCTTTGCTGTTTTGGGAAGCTGGGCGGTAGATTGGAAGAACCAAATACTGGTCACATTAATGGATCCAAACAAAAGTCGCAACAGACCTGCAACCAGATTAGTAATAATAATAATAAAATAAAGAGCGCCTGGTTACTCTGACATACAGTCGCTTCAATGATCTCCAAGTCGTTAATGACAACTGAGCTTTCGGTATGCTATGTGTATGATTGATGAATCAATTACATTGCATTCCAAATGCTATATTCGGAGACAACTTTTCCTGGATTTCAAACGTGGAGAAGAAAACTTCTTAATTTTGTTGCTGCTGTTCTTGTTATTGATGATGTTATTGTTGTTAATGTTATTGCTAATGATGATTACAATGTTGTTATTATTATTGCCAATGATGATGTTGTTATTGTTACTGCCAATGATGATGATGTTGTTGGTGGCGATGTTGTTAATGTTAACTGCCAATGATGATGATGATGGTGATGTTGTTGTTGGTGGTTATGTTGTTAATGTTATTGCCAATGATGATGATGATGATGTTGTTGGTGGTTATGTTGTTAATGTTATTGCCAATGATGATGATGTTGTTGGTGGTTATGTTGTTAATGTCATTGCCAATGATGNAAAAAAAAAAAAAAAACTGACTAATTAATTGATTATTTTCATGTTTTAAAAACTAATTGAAATGAGTTCTGTTTATATATTATTTCTTTGCTTTTTGATTTCAGGTAAGCAAGTTTCAAAATTGTCCGATGAACATTGAATTCGTGAGTACCCTGCTTCTTTTACCCCCACCGCCCAAAATTTTAGCTTTTTAGTTTGGTACAGAGGACTTCGGAGATTCTTTGCTTAAAAGATTATATTTTTTGGCGAGGCATATTATAAGTTATTTTTTTCCTTTCAATTTCAACTTGTTAAAATTACCTGGTTCTGGGAGCCTTTTTATTAGCCTTCATTATTAGATGTACGATGGTAAAAACCTAAGCAGCCTAGTTATTTTGATCTGCAATCGAGCCAGCGTCAATGGCACGTTGAATACACCAGTTCCCGTTGGATCACTGAAGTTAATCAACCTGCAGAGAGGTTGTACAATGTGGGTGTCCACCTGGTTTTGCGCACTCGTGATGCTGGCTATTTTTTCGGCCCAACCCTGGCTGAGTGGGGTCAATGTGGGTAGCTGGTTAGAAGGTTTCCAGCAAATGGAGGGTAAAACCCCCGTCTTGAGTGACAAATAGATGTTAAAAAGACGAGAAGCTAAGTAATAATAAAAAAAAAGACAACGAATTTTAAGTGGAACCATTTAGTGACAATCAATCTAAACCATGAATACGAGTATATATTTTTAACATTTACCTTAATTTATCAACGCAGATAGAACAATGTATAAATACCCATCCACAAAGCAACCTAGGGCACGTGTTTCGTTCTTGTTAGAACTCATCAGTTAAGCATAGCTGGGAATTGAACCCGGGACCCTTGGATGTGAGAGGCAGAGACTTAACCATCAAGCCACCAGTGCTTGGTGAAGAGGTACGGATACATTGTAACTGTTAAATAATCCCTACCCAATGGGCGGTTATTTAACAGTTACAATGTATCCGTACCTCTTCACCAAGCACTGGTGGCTTGATGGTTAAGTCTCTGCCTCTCAAATCCAAGGGTGCCGGGTTCAATTCCTAGCCATGCCTAACTGAAGAGTTCTAACAAGAACGAAACACGTGTCTTAGGCTGCTTTATGGATGAGTATTTATTTATACATTGTTCTATCTGCTTTGATAAATTAAGGTAAATGTTAAAAATATATATTCATGGTTTAAAAAAAAGAGTTGCAATCTTACCATCGGAGAGGATAATGTCACTATTGATTGACCGATTTAAAAAAAAATCTCGTTTTTTATTTTTATTTTGGCAATCACTGGAAATATAATCTGTGCGATGATTATTTTCTCGTCTGTGGCAGTTCCACTGGCATTATGGCTATGCCATAGCTATATTGCCACAGCCACTCCTCCTTCATCGTCATCAGATTGTTCATTTTGTTAAATAATTTATGTCATTCACAATAGAATTCTGTAATAAAGTTTTTTTTTATTTTATTTAATGCGTGAATTCATATTTATTTTTATTACTTTTAACTAAGTAATTATTATTATTAACAGGTTACAATTTAAAATGTCTGAACATTGATTTAAACGGAATGGTGGTTGGGGTTAACACGTTTGATGCCACGTTTGATTTCATTTTGTTATGAAAATCAATGTATATTATCTAGGTTGTTGTTGATGATGTTTCTTGTTTTAAAGGGTCTAAAGTTTACCCACCCACCACTAGCCAATCGTTGTTGTTGTTGATGATGTTGTTATTATTGGTCATAAGGATGATGATGTTATTGCTGCTGTTAATGATGATGTTGTGTTCGATGATAAGGATGATGTTTTTATTGCTGTTGTCAATGATTATGTTGCGTTTGATGATAAGGGTGATGTTGTTAATGCTGTTGTTGTGTTTAATGAAAAGGATGATGTTGTTATTGCTATTGTTAATGATGATATTGTGTTTAATGATAAGGATGATGTTTTTATTGCTGTTGTTAATGATGATGTTGTTTTTTGATGATAAGGATGATGTTGTTATTGCTGCTGTTAATGGTGATGTTGTGTTTGATGATAAGGATGATGATGTTGTTTTTGATGATAAGGATGATGTTGTTACTGCTGTTGTTTATGATGATGTTGTGTTTGATGATAAGGATGATGATGTTGTTTTTGTTGATAAGGATGATGTTGTTATTGCTGCTGTCAATATGTTGTGTTTGATGATAAGGATGATGCTTTAATTGCTGCTGTTAATGATGATGTTGTGTTTGATGGTAAGGATGATGTTTTTATTGCTGTTGTTAATGATGATGTTGTTTTTGATGATAAGGATGATGTTGTTATTGCTGCTGTTAACGATAATATTGTGTTTGATGATAAGGATGATGTTTTTATTGCTGCTGTTAATGATGATGATGTTGTTGTTGTTGTTGTTCTTGGTAGTGGTGATATTTGTGTTATTGATGTTCTCTTGTCGCTGAAGATGATGACAGCTGATGAAAAGTTTTCAGTGGCATGACGATGATGATTGACAAGTGACATCATTGTTCCAAATCAGTAACGAGTTGTTCGGACGACCCTCGTCAAAAATGTTCAAACAGTAAAAATAATTATGAACACAAATGAAGAGCAAGATACTCTTACCGAATGGTTCCTGCAGATAACATCTTCCAATCTATCTCGTCAGATCACTTTTATTCAAACTTACCCTTTCATATTAATAATTGATAAATTATTAAACGGAATATTGTCAGAACTTTATCGTGACAAGAAAAATAATATCGCACACATAAATCATACATGAAAACACATAATAATCATACATGAATTGGTCTGATTATTATGTGATTGGGACTTTTTTTAAAAAANGAAAGGGACTTTTTTTTTTTTTAATTTGGTTTAAGGTCTCTTTAACATCTATTGGTTATTCAAGATGGTGGTTTTACCCTCCATTCGCTGGAAACATGCAAACCAGCTACCCACATTGACCCCACCCAGCCTTAGTCACTCAAGACATTGCCTTTTATATATAAAGATATTATTTTAGGAACATTCGGCTTTTATAAATTTAGGTTTGCACCCTTGAACTTTTTTCACCATCGAAATGTTTCTCTTCAATTTATGTCCTCTATCTTATGTTGAGTGTATTTCAGGTTAGTTTTCCCTTCGCCCTCCAATTCCAATGCTGGTTGCACTATAGACTATTGGGGACGGTATTAATGACTCTCATTTTGGTAAACCCTGATTGACATCAGAAATCAAATTAATGATTTCTGATACTTTCTTAATATTATTTTTTAAAATAATTTTCACAAAAATATCAAATTACATTTTTGTTAAAAAAAAAAAAAAAAAAAAAAAAAACAGAAGAAGCACAAAATTTGATAGATGGACCCCTAATAGTAAGTGAATGGGAGTATGGGAGACAGTTTGTCCTGTCATGTTTACTCAACACTAAGTTAACGGTGTTTTTTACTTTATCTTCCTATACAAAGTAGGTACAAAAATAAAAGCAATGTATAACGGCGAACACATTTTCGATGTCGTTTTCTTCCATTAAAAAAATCGACTCTCAAGTGAAGGGTAACCATTAGGCGAGGTTAATGACCGAGGCATTTTCTACCACCTAACTCTTAGAGCTCTATTTTTATGTGGTCAAATACTCAAATTAATGAAAAATGAATCCACGCCTTTCTGTTTAACCCTCTTCCGCCCGTAATAGCAAACTTGCTACGAAAGTTGGTGAGTTTAATTTTGTGAAAATTAATTTAATTTTGCTTCTGCCCCCGCTTAGTATTAGCTGTAAGGGTAAAGAACCACACAATGCTCTGAAATCAACAAAAATACTAAGGGGGGACAGAAGCAAAATTAGATAATTCACCAACTTTTGGTAGCAAGTTTGCTACAACGGGCCCGAGAGGGTTATCCACTATTCTGCGGAGGCACTGGTTTGGGAGGTTGAATATTGTAAGGAAGCTGCGAGAGCGAAATTTCTAAAAGTTCTGACAATTTTAACACGTCCATAAATATTATGAAATGTAAATGTTTGTGGGCATCATAGCATTACAAGGTATATTCAACATAAACTCCAATATCACTAAGCCCAAGCTACACTTTAATAATTTTTACCTTATAATGCTACCACTTGTCGCTATTACCATAGCTACTCAATTGTCCTCAGAAGGCTGAGTTACGCCCAATCACAACCAGACCAAGTAGAAAATTCGAAAAAAAACTTTTTCAAATTTTCGACCCGTCCAGGAGTCGAACCCGAAATCTCCTTGGTGCAATTCGAGTGTGATGCGCACTCTGCCACGGAGACGTATAAAAATATTATGAAATAAACGGAGGCTTATACTAAAGCGGTATTTCACTGACGAGTGAATCAATGCACATCAATCATATACAAATTGAATAATTAATCGGCATAGAGATAGATTACATTCACCTACAAAAATAAACTAAACACGGGAAAAAAAATCAACAAATCAACTAAAAATATTAACGAATTAGAAAACAATTTTTCAACCTGTTACAGAATTCCCTTTCTGCCACCAAAAAAAATCCCACTCCAAAAAAAAATCTCATACCGCTAATCATGAACATTTTTCTCCACAAAAAACAAAATCCCTTTCCCTCTTGTTGATTTTTTACTTTATTTTACGTTGTTGTTGAGTTGTCGTATAAACAATAATTGAGATGATGAAAATATAAAAAATCCCACACCCTGTTCTATTTGGCATTTTAACCCTAGGATTGCCCAGCTCTATTCACCCGCAAACAAAATAAAGGATAAAATGATTTTTTTATTACAATAAGTCGCTATTACTTTATTATAAACTAAAAAAATATAAACTAAATCAATTATTATCTTACATAAAAATAAAATTAAATCCCAGGAATAAAATANGACTGGTCTCTTATCTACTACAAAATCGATGGAGGTTGCTAACGTTCATTCTACTGTTGTATTCAACATGCCATTGACTCTGACTACCATGGGGAACTTTTTATAAAAGGGCCATAACAAAGGAGCACACTCAGCTTAGATAGAATTATGCCATTGACTATGTCCACATCATGGTGAACTTTTTATAAAAGGGCCATAACAAACGAGCACACTCAGCTTAGATAGAATTATGCCATTGACTCTGTCCACATCATGGGGAACTTTTTATAAAAGGGCCATCACAAACGAGCACACTCAGCTTAGATAGAATTATGCCATTGACTCTGTCCACATCATGGTGAACTTTTTATAAAAGGGCCATAACAAACGAGCACACTCAGCTTAGATAGAATTATGCCATTGACTCTGTTCACATCATGGGGAACTTTTTATAAAAGGGCCATAACAAACGAGCACACACTCAGCTCAGATAGAATTATTTCTAGTATTTAATAGAAGTGTCCCTAGTATATTTCTAGTAGGAATTTTATGTTTTAATATACTAGTCAGTAATTGATAAGTATCTTTGTAATGATGGATTTTATTTATTTCCATTACCATACTGCCAGACACTGAATGACTGCTAATCTGGTATCTTTCTAATGGTAGGATCCCACCTGGAAGTTACTAGATGTCACATAATTATAATTATCGTACATTTAGTAAAATGTAAACAAGGAAAAAAATGATCTGGAGATTCTATTTAAACTTTGATTAAATGATATTCTTATAGAAAATTATCAATATACTTAACACGAATTATTGTTCGCATTTAAAAATTAAACGAAACTGATTTTACGGGACATCAGAGCCCTACCCAAGATTTTTTTTTCGGAAGAGGGGTCCGAAGTATTGACAGCCAGGCAAGGACTAACACCTGAAAATATATTAACATGAAATGTGATGCTGATGATGTTGTTGTTGATGTTATTGTGTTTGTTGTTGGTGATGATGGGATACACCTTCAATATTGCATAAGTCATGCATAAAAAAATAATGAAATGGGTCTGGACCCCATGGAACCCCCCCCCGGGTACGGCCTTGTGAGACACTCTCAAAATCTATTTCCCCTAAAATTTTAGATTTCTAGAAGGACACCCTTTGGAGTTTTTTACAAATTAGATTGCTTACCACATAAATGAAATCTATATCTTTGCTTACAACATAAATGAAAACATTATCTTTGCTTACAACATAAATGAAACCTATATCTTTGCTTACCACATTAATGAAACCAATATCTTTGCTTAAAATATATATGAAACCTATATCTTTGCTTACAACATAAATGAAAACATTATCTTTGCTTACAACATAAATGAAAACATAATCTTTGCTTACAACATAAATGAAACCTATATTTATTTGCTTACCACATTAATGAAACCTATATCTTTACAGCTAAAATGACATCTTCAGTATTTTCGAACACACTTACCTGTGAACAGAAGATAAATAAAAATGCAATTAGTTAATGAAAATTATTTTGAATTCTAATAAAATGCTAAATTATGTTGGAAACTGTGCACAACTTTTCCAGAATCGAGCAGCATGATACACAGAGGTTTTGGGCTCTTCAAGCCCAACAGTTTTTAAAATTCTCGCGTTTCCCATTAGGTATTAGGATCTTTACAAACCTCACATTGTCATATTTTTTTGGTAATTGGTATTTTTTTTCCTTTCTTATTACGTACCTACATACTAAAAGGAACCTGTGTGCCAAATTTTAAGTCTCTAGGTTTGTTTAGCCATCGTGGAGCTACGTTGATTATCAGTCAGTCAGTCAGTACGTCAGTATACCAACTGGGCTTTGCGTTTTATATATATGTTATAATTGCTATACATGGTACGCAAAGTGTTAAGTAGGAAAAGTCTCAATTATGGCTTCTGCTGCCCTTCGAGTGCGCAGAAAGACAACTCGGTTACAATGTACACTCTCAGATTGAGCGTTTGTCTCATTGTAAAGGTGAAGAGTGTCACTTGTCACACAATGGCATGACCCCTGACAGATATATGTTACTCATTGTTTGATGTGAAATAATGTCCACAAGACATTTGGAAACAGAATGGCCATTTAAAAGTAAACTAATCACCGCATCATATACAATTATTGTGAAAAACAAACTCACTTGATCTTCTGCCAATAGTTTGACTGCATGTTGTGCTGCTTGCAAAGCGACTCGACTCGACTCGCTTGTCTGTCTTGTCTCTCTGGGTCTTGTCGCACTTTATCTTGACATGAAATTATTATATTTCTATTTTTTAATGTTAATAGAATATGTGATGGACAGAATGATGATATTATCAAGTGATCCACTCTCGGATCGGACGAGTCAGGAATCACGAACACATCAGGATAAGTTCCGATCGTGCGTAAATTTAAAATATAACTACCTAAACATTAGTAACCCAGCTGTACTTCTAAAACCGATTTTTCGGCGGTGATAACCGATCATAACCATAAATAAATATTTTTATCGGTTCCTAATATACTGCTTGGGGGTAAAGGGACTTTCCCGATCATTTTTCGTTATCTTCCCTCGTTCTTCTTTATCTTTAACCCATAAATATTTTTCTGGGGTCCTAATGTACTGTTTGGGGGGAACCCGATCTTCTTTATCTTTAAACCATAAATATTTTTATGGGTTCCTAACATACTTTTTGGGGGGAAAGGGACTTTCCCCCAAAAAAGATCATTTTTCGTTATCTTCTTTAGTCTTCCCCTATATTCTTTATCTTTAACCCATAAATATTTTTATGGGTTCCTAATATACTTTTTGGGGGAAAGGGACTTTCCCGATCATTTTTCGTTATCTTCTTTAGTCTTCCCCCATATCTTTCCCCGATCTTCTTTAATCTTTAACCTACAAATATTTTTATGGCTTCCTAATATACAGTTTGGGGGGAAAGGGACTTTCCCGATCATTTTCCATTATTTTCTTTAGTCTTCCCCCGATTTTTTTTTTGGTGGTGATTCGCTTCCTGATCAACTTTCGTTTTTTTTCTTCCTTCCATATTACGTACCTAAATACTAAATGGAATCTGAGAGTTAATTTTGAAGTCACTATGATTAGCTATCGAGAATCTAAGTCAATTATTTATGAGTCAGTCAAAACGTCAGTACACCAACTGGGTTTTGCGTTTTATAAGAATAGATTTTAGCCTTCTTCATCTTACTTTGAGCGCAACATATGCAAATTAGAATAATAATAATAATTATGAACAGAGAGCTATAATATTAAAACTCCTGGTAAGAGATGTTTATAAATTGTAATTAATAATAATCATCATAATTAATTAGTAGAAATAAAAATTAATGAATAAATAAATACAAATAAAAAGGAATTGTCCAATAAACAAAATGGTAAAACAGACAATTATATCTCACACTATTATATGGGCACAATAAATGAGGCAGATTTAGCAAGGCGACACAGTGAAGATAACAAGTACTGATGAAACTGGTGTGGAGATACCAAGTACTGATGAAACTGGTGTGGAGATACCAAGTACTGATGAAACTGGTGTGGAGATACCAAGTACTGATGAAACTGGTGTGAAGATACCAAGTACTGATGAAACTGGTGTGGAGATACCAAGTACTGATGAAACTGGTGTGGAGATACCAAGTACTGATGAAACTGGTGTGGAGATACCAAGTACTGATGAAACTTTCGTTGTGATGGGCTCACTATTTTATCTTGGGAAGTGTTTTCCTTATTCCAATATATCCTATTCGTTGTAAAGGGCTCACTATTCCATCTCGGGAAGTTTTTTCCTTATTCTGATATATCCTTTTCGTTGTGATGGGCTCACTATTTTATCTTGGGAAGTGTTTTCCTTATTCCAATATGTCCTATTCGTTGTAAAGGGCTCACTATTCCATCTCGGGAAGTTTTTTTCTTATTCTGATATATCCTTTTCGTTGTGATGTGCTCACTATTTTATCTTGGGAAGTGTTTTCCTTATTCCAATATGTCCTATTCGTTGTAAAGGGCTCACTATTCTATCTTGGGAAGTTTTTTCCTTATTCTGATATACCCTTTTCGTTGTGATGGACTCACTATTTTATCTAGGGAAGTGTTTTCCTTATTCCAATATATCCTATTCGTTGTAAAGGGTTTCTGATATATCCTTTTCGTTGTGATGGACTCACTATTTTATCTTGTCCTCTAAAAGATATTAGGAGAGATTCTGTACAATATCTTTGATGAAGAATACCATTTCCTTTTCTTTTTCAAGTAATAAATCAGGTTAAATGTCTCTTCGCATAGGATCCTCCATGATGTCAATGACATGATCTCCAAAGAGAGGAACACCATCTGACACATCACATACATCGTCAATGAATTATTGCTTACAGATGTGGCATCATCGTTATTGTCAGGCCCCTTCACCGAACACAACCAATCCATGCTCGATTTCTTAAAAAAATCAAAATACAGGGTTTGCAAAAAAAAAAAAAAATCGGCAGATTTTTGGGATTATCATTTTTAATAATGATGCATTGGAATCGACCAAGAACAAAAAAAGTTTTCCCTCAAAAAATTTATGAATGATTCTACATTTAAAATAGTAAAAAATCCGATCGTCGTTCGACTTATGGGATACTTATTTCACGTTAATTCAATGAAATTTGATCTTTTGGAGGTCCCCCAGAAGTTTTGGCATTACTGTCAATCGCATACAAGAGCGGTATCACTACAGGCCCATTTACACTGCTCGATAACCGCCGCGGAAACCGCAATTTTAAATAGCGCGGGTGACATCTGTTCGCTGCGAATCCTCACGAGCAAATGATCATCAAAAATGCTCGAGCAGTGTGAACTGAATGCTCGTTTGTGCTCGTCGAAAACTGGCGAGTAACAATCACGAATGCTCGAATAAAACACAAAAAAAATTCTTTTTATGTAAAACATTTGAACTCAAATCAATTTTTCAGTTCACCTGCCGTACACTTTCAGTAGCACTTTGGGAATGTTTGACAGATCTTTAAAACATATGTGTCTTTCACGATAACTCTCGAACGCCTTGTATTATTCAATTTGTTCATATAATGATTCACTTGGTGGCCAAGTGAGAGATCTACATCCCTTTGACCCATTCTTTCATAATTCTTCAAAGGCCGATAACTTTTTACTTTCTCAAATTTTTAGGTATTTGAATATCTCGAATATCTTGAAATAATGTCTAGCCCGGTTCCGAGATCTCGCTTGTAAACGTAAGAGGTTGGGTTTTTAGTGGGTCGGTGAAGCTCTCTAACATAATAACATCTTGCAGAGCACTATCCCCACAAACCTCACTGAGGCTCCCTTCAGTGGGCGTCTTTTTGAAGATTTTCCCACCTTAAAATAAAAAATAAAATAAAAAAAAGGTATTTGAATATGAAAATTCGCAATTTACTAAAGAGCCTTTTACCAATAGATTTTATAAGACCCTAAATAAATTTTAAAATTGATTCTTTGTTAATTTATTACCATCAAAGAGAAGAGAGAAATCTTCAATTTAATCCACACACAAAAAGTATTGAATTTCTATATAAAGCATCATTCTCCCATTGACAGCGTGTACATGAATCTCTACATGACACTCGACTAATGATGATCCATGCATAGAATTATACAATTTACCTACCCATACCCATTTTAATTGGTTTTTATACATTTTTTGGTTATTTCCAACTCTCCCATAAATTAGAATTTTTTCTGACTTTTTTTTGAAATGTGTTTAGAATTTATTACTTTTTGTAATATGTTAAACCCACTGAGCATTGATGATCATCAATCGGTGCCGTATTTTATTTGAAGAATAGATCAACTTGGTTGATGTCATTGGTGCCGTATTTTATTTGAAGAATAGATCAACTTGGTTGATGTCATTGGTGATAAAAATTGGAATAATTTAACATTTAGAAATTTGAAGAAATCTGACTAGTAGTTCTGAACATCATTGATGTCGCAATGGTAGACATGATAAAGATAAATGTCCTTGTCCATACTATTTCAGACAAGGTGTTCGGGAGTTATCGTGACAAGGTGTTCGGGAGTTATCGTGACAAGGTGTTCGAGAGTTATCATGATAAGGTGTTCGAGAGTTATGGTGACAAGGTGTTCGGGAGTTATCGTGACAAGGTGTTCGGGAGTTATCGTGACAAGGTGTTCGAGAGTTATCATGATAAGGTGTTCGAGAGTTATCGTAACAAGGTGTTTGAGAGTTATCGTGACAAGGTGTTCGAGAGTTGTCGTGACAAAGGTGTTCGAGAGGTGTCGTGACAAAGTGTTCGAGTGTTATCGTGACAAGGTGTTCTAGAGTTGTCGTGACAAGGTGTTCGAGAGTTGTCGTGACAAAGGTGTTCGAGAGTTATCGTGACAAGGTGTTTGGGAGTTATCGTGATAAGGTGTGAGAGTTATCGTGGAATGGGCAGGCGAACAGACGTTTAAAGAAAAACTGGATCTCCGTTCAATGAATTATTTTTCTATTTTCTTGGTACGGAACCCTTTGTAATTGGCTATAGTAAACAAGCACCTAATTCCAACTAGACTCTAAATTTTCCTGAAGTAATGCCAAAGCGGTTCCGGGACATAACTTTCATTTTTTTTTTAAAAAAAAACTTTGAATGGAAACTATACATAACAAATTTCATTAAAATCGCTCATCGTTATTCGGCAAAATGGATGGATTACTTTATTCGTTTTTTGAATATTTTTTCATGGTCGATTTCTGAAGATCGTTGCAGAAAATTATAATTGAAAATAAAAAAAATCCGTGAATTCAACTTTTTCAGTTCTTCAGATTCGGTCATAGAAAAATGAATGCATATGTGAGCACCTCGCGCCTTCACTTCCTCCTTAGGTCAACCTATAAGTAGATTTACTAAAGAAGAAGAATATTCATGATTAAAGGATAAAATAATTTCATAATCCAATATCAGAAAAAAAAATTATCATTTTTTTTTTTTTTTTTTTTTTTTTTTTTTTTTTTTTTTTTTTTTTNAATAATTTCATAATCCAATATCAGAAAAAAAAAATCTCAATTTTTTTTTCATTTAAAAAAGGGTCCCTCTGCTATCACAGTGAATCGATCAGCACGCCTTCTTGATAAAGAAATACAGACAGACAGAATAATAAAACTTTAATGACATTTGACATATTAGAGAGCAGTTCAAAAAAGAAAAGAACCTCTATGGAGACAAGGGTGGTTCCAAATAGAAGGAAATAAGCCAACCATTTTACTACGATCCCGTAAGAGCACAAAGCAATGCAATCCTTGGTCTGATGAGTACCGCTTTGGACACCATGAGGGTTTTAACTTTTCGTGATGCACTCATTCAAATCAGACAACAATCAGAAGCAAATGACCAACTAACGGCGGAATAACCGAATATTTTTAATTTAATGATGTAAGGAAAATACTCATACCTTCACTTGACTATAAAATCATTAAGATGACAATTAGAGCTGACTAGTTTCGTACTCTCCTGAGCACAGCATCAGAGCTTGAAGTGAGTTTGAAGACTGAACAATATTGGGAGTTTTAAAAGAAGAGAGAGAGATAGTAGGTATATATATATTTTTTTAGTGAATAAGGAGTTAAGGGTAATGACTACTTTATGAGTTCCAATTTTTGGATTTATTCACTTTGATTGTTAAATATTTTTCTGCCACTTACTACTGTTTTGGTGAGCTCCAGGGTTTCATAGAGTGACAATTTAAATGGATTTACCGGTTTTGACTTTGAGAAAATTCTTCCTGATGGTGAACGAATCGAATTTGTGGCATTGTTACAAACAGGGCTTCATCCTTAAATGGCATCCAATCCTATCTCGTGTTTTAACTTAGAGCATTTTTTTTTTTTCACGGATAGCAAACTCCCCGACATAATTTTTATCGTTGTCAACGATATTTTTCACTGTTTCATGTTGTGTCATATTCTGCTCCTTCATTCGCTTACTTACTCCACCCTGTAAATATTTATCAGAGAGATACTGTTTCAACAACAGTCAGAAGCAAATGTGCCACTAACGGCGCAATAATCGAATATTTTTAATTAGATTTTTGAATTCTACGATACTTCGAAAATCTAACTTTGAGAAAATTCTTCCTGATGGTAGACGAATCGAATTTGGCCTTGTTCAAAACAGGGCTTCATCCTTAAATGCCATCCAATCCTATCTCGTGTTTTAAATGCCATACAATCTTATCTCGTGTTTTAAATGCCATACAATCCTATCTCGTGTTTTAAATGCCATACAATCCTATCTCGTGTTTTAAATGCCATCCAAATCCTATCTCGTGTTTTAAATGCTATACAATCTTATCTCGTGTTTTAAATGCCATACAATCCTATCTCGTGTTTTAAATGCCATCCAAATCCTATCTCGTGTTTTAAATGCCATCCAATCCTATCTCGTGTTTTAAATGCCATTCAATCCTATCTCGTGTTTTAAATGCCATCCAATCCTATCTCGTGTTTTAAATGCCATCCAATCCTATCTCGTGTTTTAAATAAGAGCATTTTTTTTGTTCCAGGTAGCAAACTCAGACATAATTTTTATCACTGTCAACGATATTTTTCGCTGTTTCATGTTGTGTCATATTCGCTTACTTACTCCACCCTGTAAATATTTATCAGAGAGATACTGTTTCAACGCTGCTGCTGCTGCCGCTGCCATCGTCATCGCATCAGGTTTTTGTTTAATGAATTGTCAGTGACATTCATGTCATCATGTCATCAACCATTCACTTCCATGTCAATCATGTCCAACTAATAACTTGTCTTCCCTCTTTTTTTATGTCTTTCTTGAAAAATATTTTGCTCCCTTCTTTATTATTATGTTCTTTCAAAAAGAAATTCATACGGAATGTAAAATAGAAGTATTCTAATGGTGAAAAAATTATACGGAAATGTTCCAGTCACAAAACACTTGGGTGTGCTCGCGGACAGCCACATACTTACCTATCTTATTGCATAGCAATCATCTTTGAATTTATGCAAGGATTTTTTTTTTTTTTTTTTTCATTTCATTTATTTATTTATATAATATAAACTATACAAAGTATTTTTATATAGTTTATATTATATAAATAAAAAAAATTACATAATCTGCGAGTTACCCTTTCTGAGGACTCTCGATGATTGTTATGCAATAAGATAGTCATATACAGGCCCACCGAGAGGTGGTGGTAATGGGGGAATTCCCCCCCCCGGGCCGGGTTTTTTTGAAGGGGCCCGGAATTCCACAAGGTGCTAAAAAAATGTATTTTTTTTAAGCTTTTACCTCCTCGATTACCTAGTTTATATAGTTTAAAACTTGATTGATTTGTTAATTTAACATCATTAGTTTATATTATACATCATGGATACTTATATTTAATGTTTAGGTTATTTGCTTTTGAGGATTCATTGATTTTTGTATAGGGGCCCGTATCTTTTCAGTCCCGGGCCCGAATTTTCTCTTGGCGGCAATGGTTATATATGTGGCTTTACAGAAACGATCCCGCCCACATCCGTGTTGTTACTGATAATCATATTGTTATTACTTCTGTTGGAATTTTCGGTGTTAGTTTTGGATCTTGTTGTTGCCTTTGTTGTTTTTGTTGCTGTTGTTATTGGTGTTCCTCTGATGATGTCGTTGTTGTTATTTGGTATTTCTCTTGTTATTGTTTGAAGAAAAGCGACACTAATTAGAATAAAATAGTAACCAATCTCTTTAGTGAACAGTCTACCCCCCCATTCAAAAACTGAAATTTATCTACTCAAAAAATAACAAAAAACACATTTTATTCTTATAATCTTGAATTTCTTCATAAATTACAAAGAATATTTTCTGTTGTGTTCTGTTTTTTGTTTTTTAATATAATTATGTCAAATAATAAATCAATCAAAACATGTGATGTTCCTTTCATTTTTAATTTATTTGTGACATGACAACATTAGCATCTCTATCTCTCTCTCTCTCCATCTTTGAAATGTATCTTCTCATTCTTCTTTGTTCATATTTCATCAAAAATGATCTTCATTATTTTCTTTCTCTCTTCGCTATATTCTCGTCCACACAATCTGTAGGCGGTTACAGATTGAACAATATTTATTATATTACCTCACAGTTGGTAAGAGTCATGGATTTGTAACCAGAAGGCAGTTGGTTCGACTTTAAACGAAGACTTAAACATTAGTAATTAAATGGGAAAGTGCACAATGTTAACTATTAAATAAATTAAATTTAAACAGAACACTTACCAAAAACACTATTTATTTTAATTTATGAAGAAACTAGTTTCGAATCATTCGATTCATCATCAGTCTAGTCGAGTCGAAGGATGGAAGTTGACTGATAAGTCATAATTTAAAATAAATAGTGTTCTTGGTAAGTGTTTTGTTTAAATTTAATTTATTTAATAGTTAATATTTTTTAAAACTTATAATTAACATGTTATTCAAAGATTTAGGAGCGCAATGTGACAAAGCAATCGTTTTAATACAAATATTCTCTAATGAAAGTGACGTGGGAAATAACACACGAATATATCAAAACTTGCTCGATCTACACAAGTAATAACATCTCACACATCTTTTCCCACAATTTTATGACGGTTGAAAAGTCAGTCAGAATTTGGATACGTACTAAAAAATATTAATTTTCATAGTTTCTCACAATTTTATGACGGTTGAAAAGTCAGTCAGAATTTGGATACGCACTAAAAAATATTAATTTTCATAGTTTCCCACAATTTTATGACGGTTGAAAAGTCAGTCAGAATTTGGATACGTACTAAAAAATAATAATTTTCATAGTTTCCCACAATTTTATGACGGCTGAAAAGTCAGTCAGAATTTGGATACGTACTAAAAAATATTAATTTTCATAGTTTTTTTTAACTCCCAACTTTCGCTTTGTAAAACAAATAAATTAATAAATTCAATCCGTATATTATCTATGAGAAGCAATATTTTGGAAATGCCATCATAATCAAGTGACTTTCCGCAATTTTTGAGTGACTCATTCAAATCCTAAACATGCTCCCGGGATACCCAGTATCAAATTCGTAACCCATATGACACTTTCATTGTTCAAGCAATGTGTTACGATTCTTAAGATGCTACGACATAACCCTATGATCGTAATTAAATGAAAATCACTCTTTCTAATATGTTCGTCATATACTTCGCAAGATAAAATTTTATTTTGACATGATGAAATGACCCGAATATCATATCATGCTAACGAACACTCTCTCACAACATTATTAGTGGAAGAAGATATTTAATAAATATATTAATTTTATTATTTTTATCTTTGAAGTCAAGAATGGAATGTTATCACAAACATCGAGAAAAATTAACAAGTCTTTGATACTTAGATGCATTTGAATCTTTTTTTCTGATAAAAAAAGAAAAGAAAACAAAGATACAGTTGAAAAAAAAATATAAATAGAGAGTTTTCATATTAATGTTGAACTATGAATGAAATGCAGCCAGCGTCTATGGCACGTTAAGCAAAGTCCAGCGAAGTTGTATCATGTGGGTGTCCACGTGGGTTCGCGCCCTCGTGATGCTGCCTATTTTGCCGGCAAAACCCAGGCTGGGTGAGGTCAATGTGGGTAGCATGTTTGCAAGTTTCCAGCGAATGAAGGGTGAAACCCCCGTCTTGAACGACCAATAGATGGTAAAGTGACGTTAAAAAAATAAAATAAAAAAAATATAATAAAATGAATGAAATGCGAAAACAATGTAAATTGGTGATTCCACTAGAAAAATATTCATTGTTGATAGAAATGTGAGAAAAGTGTATTTTGTGGCACATCCACTAAAATAACATAAAAACTAAAAAAAAATCCGAAGAAAAACAGACTCATGCAGTAATGAAATGAGCACTGTTGGATAAAATGAGAGGAATACTTGCATGGGTGCATCCACTAAACAAGGGACCATTGACAAACGCGAGAAAATCGGAGGTACAAATTTACCAAAAAAAATTTAGTTCTATTTTGTGTTGAAGGAAAGACAAGGAAAAGAACTTTGGCGCCTCCACTAGAAAAGTAAATTTGAAATATTTTTGAATGCATTATTGAATATATGATTTTTTTTTCTATTTTCATATCCAACACGGTTAGGCCGCGGTTTGTTAAAAAATACATGCAAAAGTTGAAAATATAGTGTGGCAAATATACCGAAACGATATGTCCAATGAATCCAACATTCTCTTGTTGGGGTTCTATACTACCTCTTGTGACAAAAAGACGTTTCATCAATTCACCAAATATCAACACGCCAAAGTATTTGCTGTTTGTTTTGAACTGTCCGTCACATTATGTAGAACTAACATATTTCCCCAATTCTACCCATATAAGTATTTGCTGTTTGTTTTGAACTGTCCGTCACATTATGTAGAACTAACATATTTCCCCAATTCTACCCATATAAGTATTTGCNACACACACACACACACACACACACACACACACACACACACACACACACACTTTATCATCATCTTCAATAAATTGACATTTTAAATAATTGACAAAATTAAATAAAATAAATTTTTTGGATTGGAATCAAAATGTTGTGTTAACCCAGAATGTTATCAGCAGATATCAAATTCATTTTCTTATTTTGAGGAGACCGATTAATCATTGTTACAAATCAAAAACATAAAACAGAAAGAATCACAAACCACTCACACAAAACACAAGGTCAACACATGAAAATGACGTAATGTCAAAAAGATATAAATCGGTCAAAATTTTAATAATTTTTTGATGTATTACTTGGTGCTCCGCCTATTTCGTTGAGTATCTTAATGAGGCCCTTCTGTAGTGAAAGTAAATTTGTCAATTCAGTTGAATTTAATTTTGGTATATCTGGTATAATGAAATTATACGAAAAAAATATTTGTAATTCAAATATTCTCCAGCCTGAAGTAAAATTACAATCTTTATTGATTTTAATTATCCATACTTATTTGAAAAAAAAAAATAATAATAAAAAAAAATATATAAGCTAATTGACTAGTTCCGATGATGTTCTCAGGAGAGGACGAAAAAAGTTAGCGCTTAGCCAACAATCACGTTGAATACAACAGTTTCCGTCAGATCATTGAAGTTAAGCAACGTCGAGCGTAGTCAGTACTTGGATGGGTGACCGCCTGGGAACACCACGTATCGTTGGCCTTTTTTTCCGGCCCAATCCAGGCTGGGTAGCTGGTTTGCAAGTTTCCAGCGAATGGAGGGTAAAACCCCCGTCTTGAATGACCAATAGATGTTAAAGAGACGTTAAGCCAAATTAAAAAAAAAAAAAAAAAAAAAACAACTCTTTAACATCTTTAATATTTTTTAGTCAAGTGAAGATATAGTAATTTTCAACCTTGATTACTTCATTAAAATATAAACTTTCTAATAGTACTATGATCACTGCAGTAGGAGTAGACTTCTAAATTGATAATAATTACTGAGGACTATAAGAAAAAAATCGACACCTTTATTTTTTTGAATCGATATTTACATATGAAATATTATATGAAATGATTTTTTTCCATATTAATTTTCAATCGATTATTTCAAAACTACAATAATAAATCACTAATCGTTTAGGTTCCGCAAGAAATTAAAATATTATCTTTTATCGTTAGAATGGCAGTAGTCCAATGTTTAGTTGGTACGGCGAACGTGTTTCGTCATCTCCTGAGAACATCTTCAGAGAAAATAATTATTAAATTGGCGACTTTTATAGTCCTTTTAAAAGTAAGTATCAATTGCAAGGATTTGTAAGATACTTCTTATAATAAGGACGTTCTTCCATCCTTGAAGATGAAGATAAATAAAAAAAAGATAAATTTCTCAAACAAAACGCTTACCGGCTAATGAGTTCACATAGCAAATCATTTCAATAGGAATAAATCAGCAACGTTTATGCAATCGGACACAACAACAAAACAATATATAAAATGGAAAAACTTTTTAAAATATGCACAGAAATGAAAATATTTTATTTAAGTTAAATTTAATTCTTAATATCATTTTTAATAAAAATAATAATTAATTTTTACTTTATTTAGTTTAAAAAAAATTGGCTAATTTTTTAGAATTTTATTAACGCACATGCGCAAAAACAATAGATATTTTTTTTAAAAAAAACGTGTTCAGCAAATTTTTTTAAAAAAAAAAAAAATACACACGTGAACCGAAAAAAAATATCAAAAAATTTTTAGACTTAAAAGTTCTCTTCTTTAGGATAAATAAAAAACTTTTTTCTACGATGTAATGATAAAAAATATTTTTTTTTTTTTTATCTTTTTTCTAAAACGCGTATTTTGAGGATGTTTTACGATGACTGAATGAATTACGAGCGAGAAAGATTTTTGAAGTTTTTAAAAACTGCACATCAACGTGTTTTGTGTGTATTTTGTTTTTGATAAGAGGGGTGGTAGGATGAAACACGGGTTCATTTTAGAAAGGGGAGGATAAAAGCATTTTTTTTTTCTACATGTTAGATGGTGAGGTTGAAAATACACCCCCTCTTTATTATTTTACAATTTTTCTATAATAATTTGTGCATATTAGTTTAGTAAAATAGGTGACAGGTTGTAGGTGCCCAATATTAAATCAGCAATGTTATCAAAAGATTTATTTAAAAAAAAACTGACCACTTAATTTTGGCTGCCAGAAACAAGCTTAGACGGCTCTCATATGAGCTCTATATTACCAATTTAGAGATGGTATATCCTACGCATGTGGCAGGCGTCTTGGGATCTTGTTGGTTCCAACAAACTTAAGAGCATCAAGCCAATCATATGCGCATGGTCCACTAGCAATAGGGATACTCGTGCTGAGGAGGTTGTTTTGGCCAGGATGAGGATTGGCCACACTAGACTTACTCACAGCTTCCTTTTTGANGGTATTCATAGCATCTAGTTTTTTATTTAGTTCTTCTATTTCAAATTTTATCCATAGTTTTTCAGCTTTTTCTTTTACTTTTTTGGCAGAATTAGATTTGTTTTTAATAATAATTTTAGCGTAATTAGGGGTGATATTATCTCTTAGGCATTCTTGATTAAACCATATATCTGATATAATATTCTTAATTTTTATTTTGGTTTTTAATAATTTGAATCCCAATTTTGCTTGATCAGCAGATAAATTAAATTTAGAGATGGTATATAGGATGTTTGCAGTCATTATGAAATATAAAAAATAAATTTTAAAATAGAAAAGAATTCTGTATCAACTGCAAGTATATTGTTGTGTCACGAGCGCTTTCGTCAGTTACGACATTATCAAGTAGACTTGATAATGTCGTAACTAACGAAAGCGCTCGTGACTCAACAATTTACTTGCAGTTGATACAAAGCTCTTTTCTATTTTGAAATTTATTTTTTATATTACCAATTTAATTAAAAAATATCAACTTCAAGGTAATAGTCCCACTTACCGCACGATATTTCTATTAGATTTTTGGATTTTTTGCGTATTTACGAGTATTTCGCAGTCAATTCCTATATGCTTTGTTCATGTAAACAATACCTAACTAAAGCGATATCACAAAAGTCTCATTTTATGTTTTAAAAATTGTATCTACAGCCCTCCAAATTGACAGATCCGAATTCGTTTTCACAGCGGCCGGTTTAAATACGCATTGGGGCGACCTGGAACACATTTTATCATCTTCTAAAGGTCAGCAAAAATCTGAATCTACAAATGCGAAAATCAGTCTATTTCTAAAGGAACACCGTTACTTCAAAACATCATAACTTTCAATTTGGGCCAGTGTGGTCCAATAGGACCCAAAACAATAGGGTTGGGTGGAAGAGAATGACTCAGGAATTAACCCCCCCTTTTGAATGAACTTTTTTTTCTCTCTCTCTTTTCTTTCTTTCTTTCTCACTCTTTCTATCTATCCTCTTCTTTCTATGTCTCTTTTTTGAAGTTAATTCAATAAATGTATTAAAAAAAAAAAACTAATCCGCTAATATTAAGAATATATTGAATTTCTATACCACAAATTTCATCGGCATCTGATAAGGCGTTCGTGAGTTATAGTGGTACAAAAAGACACACTGATAAACAGACATACAAAAGAAAGACCCTATTAAATATACCCACCTTCACTTTATACAGTCAAATGTAATTTTTTATTGGGTAATTTATTTTTATACGTGATCGATTTAGAAAAAAATATTTCTTATTAAAATAGCCCACCAAAAGTTCNTTATCACAGGCCCTGGGGTCGCCCCTCCCCAATAACTGAATCATCAGTTACCCCTGGTGGTTTATTATTAAATAAGTACCGATTTACCCCTCTCCCGACATGAAAATCTCAGCTGCCCCCCTCTAGGCCAGATGCTGGCTACGCCCTTGATTTATTCAATTTCTTTGCACCACAATAAATTCTCGCAAATTTGATGTTTTTTTTTTAAACAAATTTCTTCTTCTTCATCAGACACTCGACCTTGAGAGTGTTGAAAAATGTTTGAATGAAGTACCTTCCCCCCCNCCCCCCCCCCCCCGTTCAGCCTCAACGTCTTTTCAGAAAAAAATATTACTTAATAAAATAGCCCACCAAAAGTTCATATTTTAGCATACGATATTTCATTAAGTAAGATCTTGTAAGAACACAATTTATTCAATTTTTTTTGCACCACAATAAATTCTCGCAAATTTGATGTTTTTTTTTAAAAAAAAAAAAATCTTCTTCTTCAGACACTCAACCTTGAGAGTGTTGAAAGATGTTTGAATGAAGCCCCCCCCCCGTTCAGCCTCAACGTCTTTCGTGTGTACAATATTAATTATTGAAACTCGTAAGTACCGTTGACAAGTCAACTACAATTGAGATTTTCATCACTTGAAATTAAAAAAAAAAAAAAAAANAAAAAAAAAAAAAAAAAAAAAAAAAAAAAAAATCATCATCACAGCACTTGATAATAATATTTGCTGATGACGCGAGATGTGATTTATATTTTGATGATAGATTCTAAATCACATCATAATATTCAGTGGTGCCAATGCTATTCAACATGAAACACAATTCTATATTTTTGCAATTTAACAAACAACTGTGTCACTGATACCAGAAAGGGGTTATGTCCACAAAATTAAACTTTTGGAAAAAAAGAAAAGAAAAACCTTTTAACTCAAAATGGAATAACAGGGTGTCTACCAGACTGGAAATCCTGGAAAACCTGGAATTGTCAGGGAATTTTAGAAGACTGGAAATGTCAGAGAATTTAGGAAAAAACGCCAAAAGTCAGGGAATTTTTCAAATTGATATTCGAGGAAAAAAATCGTTTTCCTCTAAAATTTTGGTATATATGTTTAGGGTATGAAGAAAATTTGCTGCATAGTTTTGGGGGTCCCCGGGCCCCAATATTGTGTTTTTTGAAGTCAGATGGGGGAGACAAAATCTTGAAAAAGTGCACTGGAAAATCTGGAAAAGTAGACTGAAAAACCTGGAAAAGTCAGGAAAATTTCACTTTGACGATTTGGTAGACACCCTGAATAATTATTGAAAAAAAAATTGAACCAAAAAAGGTACTTCTATATTTATGGAGCCTCTCAAAATTTCCATACTGATAACATATTACTTTTAACGTTTAAATGGATTTTCTTATAAAAAAATCTTCCAAAATTTATGGACATGGATTTTCTTATAAAAATATCTTCCAAAATTTATGGACATGACCCCTCTCTGAAATCAGAGGTTCAACTGTGTCAAACACAGGTCGTTCAAAATCGACAATTTTTTTTCTGATTATGGTAGACTTTAAAAGTAGAAACAACCCTATCATCATCATTACTAGTAGTCCTACCCTATCCTTGAGACAAAGGATAGACGCATGGGGGAGTACTTCAGGCAAAGAATTAGTTTCACCATTCAAAGGGAAAATATTACTTTTGCACCAAACACACTGTCCGAGGAAGCTGCAATGGATGAGGTTTTTTTTAATTATTCTAAAATAAACTAGCTGAGTACCCGAACTTCGTTTCGAGAAGATGAGAGAAATATGATAATAAATCTGACTCCCACATTAATAATCATATCACCGAGGTGCAACCTTTTAAACTAGGAAGAACATGGGGAGTAGTAACCGGTTGTTAAGCTGCGTAGAACGTGTTGGGAGTAGTATTGGGTTAGGTTCCAAAAAAAATAAAATGCGTGTTGAAGTCTGCGCAAGGTTAGGCTGGGTCGCAGACCCAGC
>CM022882.1:2989521-3023352 GCA_012654025.1 Pachypsylla venusta | reverse complement strand
GAAAATCGGCCATAAAATCGGCCGTAACTAAAATGGCCGGACAATACCGTGCCTATAACCTTCCCCGGGTAAAAACAAATAAGTTTGCAAAGTTTCGTGCAATTCCGAGCTGTAGTTCGTAAGTTATAAGCGAACAAACAAACAAACAATAAATAAATAAATAAACAAACAAACAAACAAACAAACAGACATTCACTTATATATATATAGATTGTACATGGTGGTAGTTTCGTTTTGATGTCATTAAGATTACCATCACCATGAGACCTCTGGTGGAGCGAGATAAATAGTGGTTCTGACAACTGAACATGTGACCACCATGACACCCCGCTCAATTAGACCCAAATACTAACAGCAAATTCTAGGAACATGATGATAAATGATGATAAACAGACAAGGCGTTCGAGAGTTATTGTGGACCAAGACAAACAGACGTTTGAAGGAAAAAACGCGATTTGATTATATAGACTATGTCGGAGCTTTTCCAAACCACTAAAAACTCATTCCCTTACCGTTTACAACTTTTAGAAGCTGGCCTGGAACCCAAAGATATTACTTCGAGGACCCCTTCCACGGCATCTCCGTTATATACATCCATTGGTTGTGTTTGTCGATCAGAACTCATTATTCTTATATAGCAAGTGGTTGTAATATGTTTGAGACACCATCCATGCAGAGATCATAGTAACATCATTTCCACAAGGAATAAAATTGACAGAAAGGAATTTCTATTTCACTTGAGAGTCATCTAACCTTTCTAGTTTGGAGATAATTTATTTTTTTTAATAAAGTTTTTCCTCAAATATAATAAATAACAATAATAAACAGGCCACATTATCTTTTCTCTCTCTCACACACACTCTTTCTTTCTCTCTCTCTCTTCTTAGATATCTTCTTCTACCTTCTCCATATTCCTCTGACCATCATGATGTTCATTAAAGCTCATAATATATATTTTTGATGGAAATGTTTGTTCAGGCACATTTTAAAGAGAACATTAAAGAAATGTAAATAATCTCGTTCCATTTCGACCACAGAATGATAGAAATGTCTCTGTAAACAATGACCACCCCAGCGAGTTCACCTATGCACATGGTAGCAAACACATGACCAGAAAATCCTTTCAAACTAGTGTACTCTACGAAGCCCAGGAGATTATACCAAATGTGTCGAAAGTGATAGAACAATATTGAACAATCAACATGAATCGAACAAACAATTTAAACTTATCAGATAATAAAATATAAATATATTTTTAATTATATACTCTCTTTCTTCTCTACCCCAAAACTACCACTGTTCGAATATCCAACTAGGTCTGATGATGTACAACTAGATCTGATGATGTCCAAGTAGGTCTGATGATGTCCAACTAGATCTGATGATGTCCAGGTAGGTCTGATGATGTCCAACTAGGTCTGATGATGTTCAACTAGATCTGATGATGTCCAACTAGGTCTGATGATGTCCAAGTAGGTCTGATGATGTCCAAGTAGATCTGATGATGTCCAAGTAGGTCTGATGATGTTCAAGTAGGTCTGATGATGTCCAACTAGATTTGATGATGTCCAAGCAGGTCTGATGATGTCCAAGTAGGTCTCATGATGTCCAACTAGATCTGATATGTCCAAGTAGGTCTGATGATGTCCAACTAGGTCTGATGATGTCCAACAAGGTCTGATGATGTTCAACTAGATCTGATGATGTCCAACTAGGTCTGATGATGTCCAAGTAGGTCTGATGATGTCCAACTAGATTTGATAAACACAGTATTAAACTAAACAGTCGTAACAAATGTAAAGATATCAAGATATGTAAATGTATATTTCTTTGTGTTATTATGTCACAATTTTAGTGAGCATCATAGCATTACAAGGTATTCTCAACAATCAATCCAATATCACTAAGCCTAAGCTACACTTCAACAATTTCCTTATATAAATGCTACCACTTGTCGCTATTACCATAGCTATACTCAATTGTCCTCAGGAGGCTGAGTTAACCCCAATCATAACCACACCAAGTAGACAATTTGAAAAAAAACTTTATCAAATTTTCGACCCGCCCAGCAATCGAACCCGGAACCTCCTTGGTGCAAGCCGAGTGTGATGCGCACTCTGCCACGGAGACGTATATTGTAAAGATATATAGTCCTAAATCAGCCATAATACTTGACTACCTCAAGTATTATGTCAATTCAACCAAATTAAGAAATAAGAATTAAGACTAAAGTGTCTCTTTACACCGGCAGTTGTGTGGGTGCTATTATTATTACCTGGTAATCCATCAGGATATATACATCCATGGGTTTGGCTGGGTTTGTACGGCCTACTATTTACCAGTTTGACCGTCTTATCACTAAACCACCAACCCACTAATCGTGCCTGACCATTCGAAACTAATAATAATTTCTTTTTCAAATTAACCCCTCAAAACATAAAAATAAAAACAACACCTACGTCGTACAGCTATAATCTAGCCTGTGCTAGACCTAGTCACTATTCTTAATGTACTTCTTTTTTGGCAATATATTTCACAAAAGGAGGGGAGAGTTTGGCAAAGTTGACAACTCATAGGGAGACTGATCCTTGATGATATACTGATGTCAGAATATTTGAACATTAATCTTACAGAGAGAGAAAGAAAAATAGATACTGGGCGTAACAAAAAAGTGTGCGTCCCCTGGAATCACATGGATCACATAAAATAGGGCTTATTCTTTGAGAAATATGTAAAAAACGGCATACAACGGTTGATCATGCCCACCAAAAGATATATTTTTTCGTCATTTTGTGCTTCAGAACAGCTAGTCCTATTATCTCTCTATTTCTCAACATTTTTAATTTAACTATTCCTTTTTTTTTTTTTTNTTTTTTTTTTTTTTTTTTTTTTTTTTTTTTTTTTTTTTTTTTTTACTTAACGTCTCTTTAACATGAATTGGTCATTTGAGACGGACCTTAGTGATTTAGTTGGTAAAAAAGTGACGTATTTGTAACCAGGAGGCTGTTGGTTACATTGCGGAACAAACAACATATTATATACATTCATTTTTAGTTTTCATGAACTATCTCAAAGAGAATTCTTCGTTCCTGATTATATGATTTTTTTTAGTACGTTTCAGCCAACTTGGGCTATGAAGTTTTTCGTCTGCACCAATAGTTTTGCATTTTGACACAGTGCGTCGCTTTCCTTCCTTCTATCAATTTAGCGGCAAACGAGCAGTGGCACTTGTAGTGGCAAGTAGACTATATTTCAAGATTTTACTTAGTAGGTAACTAATATAAAGTTATTTCGATCATAAACGCTGTCATGGTCGATGAGTGCTTTTTGAAGGTTTTTTATTATTAGATTTGTCCATTTGGCATACGAAGACTTTTGTAAGAATGGATACAAACATTGTTGGTCCATTCGTTCCAAATAAGAATAAAACATCATTTTTGTTGAGCAACGTCCAGCGAGGTTTTACTGAGTGGGTGATCATGTAGATTCGACCTTCATAATTCTAGCCATTTCCGGCCCAATCTAGGCTAGGTGAGGTCAACTTGAGTAGCTGTTGTTTGAAAGTTTCCAGCGAATTCTAGGTAAACCCCACCCCATCTCTAATGACCATATATGTTGTTTAAAAGATTTTGTGCAACAAAGAAAATGTAATGAAGGTTGAAAATTACTATATCTTCACTTGAAGTGAAGATATAGTATAAGATATAGACTTCAAGTGAAAATATAGTAATTTTCAACCTTCATTATGCTTTTACTTGACATAGTATCCCAATTTAACCAACTTAAAAAAAATGTAGAAAATGAATATGATTTCAACAATTTAGGAAAAAATCATATAGTTTGTGAGCTCTTATACCCCCTATGCACAGGGCCGGATTAACCTTCCGCGGGGCCCGCAGCACTTTCACAGAGCGGGGCCTCCCCCCCGCCAGCGTCGTTTAAGTTGTCTACCTTTTGAGCCTGTACAAAAATTTATTATCTTTTTTTTTTTATCTTATCCTAGATTAAATTTCAAAGGGATAGTAAGAGGGTACCTACACTAACCAATTTGCTTATGTTGCAATACTCGTTTGTTTATTAAGTTCCTAGGTAGTAGGTACCTACTTGTACTTTTCTAAATTAGATTTTACTACATACTTTGAAGAGTTGGGGGCCCGTCAGAATGATATGTTTTTCAATTGTCAACCCAGAAATGTCGAAATATATAGTGTAGGTTGTCAAAGCGCCGGGCCCGTAGCACGTGCTACAAGTGCTACTATTGAGTGACCCATAGAATAATTAATTTAAATGACCACACCTTACCACTGTTACGCCCTGTATAATATATGATGTCGACATCAAAGCGAGCGAGAGAGAAATAGAAAAAAATGACAAGAAGAAAAAAGAAAGAAAAAAATATCGCTTTCCATCTAACAATACTAAGGGATATTATAGATTTAAAATAATTAATAATTTTAATGGCTCGCAACAATTGTAGGCTGTCAGAAATTTGAGTGAGTTATGTCTCTCAATATTAACAAACGCAGCTGCCTGCCTGTGTGCGATGCCTCCTAACTTTACTTTTTTCTTCCTCTCTTTTTGCTAAAATTTATGTTTAGTTTGTGTGTTTGTATGGGTTGTTCCTTTTTTTTTTCTCTCTCTCTCTCTTTCGACTAGTAAAAATGTCTAGATGTTTATGTAGTGGTGGATTAAAAATCCAGTAAGGTCATAACACCATTTTTTTTTTTTTAATTTTGATTTCGGGTACCCTTCTTAATTACAATAAAAATACGATTTATTCAATCATTATCATTCATTTTGATAATTTGTAGCATTCATTATCATGCTTTGATAAAAGTACCCTTAATTACAAATATATACAATTTATTCAATCATTATCATTCATTTTGATAATTTGTAACATCCATTATCATGGTTTGATAAAAGTAAGTTTATCATCGAATGTATTTTAATTTTTACAAAATCTCGAATTTTGTATAAGATGAAGCAGACATCGATACAAAAAAAGAAAATTTAGGGTTATAGGTACCGTTCTACATTCTAAGAATTAATCCCGTTTAAAAAACACGAAAAATCGATCATTTGAATATTTCATATTTCAAAAATGTGGGACTTTCCACAGAAATATTTCCACAGAAATATAGTCGATTTCCGTCATTTTATTTCTTGTATTTCGTGGAGTCTCCCTAAAAAGAGAATTACAATACTTTCCTTATCCTATAAAAAGGAAGGTATTGTAATGGGCTGAAATTTTCAATGTCGGGATTTCAATGGCAAACACGTTTTGGGGTCCCCAGAGCTCCAATCTCGAGTTTCAGCCATTGGTCCGTGTGTGTGTCTGTCTGTGAACAAGATATCTCAAGAACGGCAAGTGCTAGAGACTTGAAATTTGGTATGTGTGTCAGTTTTATGCTATGAACGGCAAAGTAAGCTTTTGGTAGAAATCGAATACACCGTTGGCGGTTTTATGCCGGTTTTTAGCGGTTTTTTAATATCCTGCTTAAAATTAGAACAGTAATGGCTAGAAATTTAAACTTGGTGCCTATTCATATCAATTTCATACAATAAATAGAAATATACAACTTAGGTTGAAGTGTAATATATTATTGGCCGCCAATTAGCGGTGGAAGGTCGCTTTTTGGCGGTATTTCCGACCTGGGACTTCAAAACTTGTTTTGGCATTGAAAACTCGACATCGAAAATTTCAGCCCATTACAATACTTTCTTCTTCTGTTTATAAGGAAAGTCGCGTGATATTCAAACCAGATTTTTATAGGATAAGGTAAGTAAAAAACATCTCCGAATCTGTTCCCTGCCTACGACACTGTTCCATGATAGATGGCGGTGGAACTAATTTTCTTTTATGTGCTGCTTTATGTCTAATAATGTCCCCTTTTTTTATATTTTTCAGTGTTTTTCCGTGTATAATAATATAAGCTAATATATTATGAACACTTTTGTCAGCAATAAATCTTTACAATTCGACATTTCGAAAAAAAAAGTCTGAAAAGAGAAAAAAAAAACTGACGTGGAAGGACTGACTAGAAGTTTTTCTTTTCAAATTGTATATACACTTTGTATTTTGTGTTTTTTAAAATTTATTGTTTTAATTTTCCTTCCTTTTCGAATCAAATTAGCCTTCCATTTTTTTCGTCGGAATGACTAATTCGTTTTCCATTTTTTTTTTATGAAATTGTATTTTTGATTATACAAATTTTAGTTTTGATATAATTATTATCCTCTCGGTCAATAATAATTATTATTATTATTTATTGTGTTTCAGAGGATTATTTAACCTCTGACACATTACAATATGGGATATTACTCAGGGACCAGGGGGCAAAATCTATAAAATAAATATGTCATTAGTATAGGTTCCTGAAAAAAAAAAAAAAAAAAAAAAAAAAAAAAATTGTTATTATAATTTGAGAAGCTAGCGTTAATGGCATCTTTGTTATCGATAGATCATTGAATTTTTAAGCAACGTCTAGCGTGGTTTTACCTGGTGGGTGAACACGTAGGTCTACGCCCTCATGATACTATATGCTACCAGCCAAACCCAGGCGGGGAAGGGTCAATATGGGTAGACGGTTTGTAAGTTTCCAGCAAATGGAAGGTAAAACCCTCGTCTCTAATGTCCCTATAGATGTTATAGGGACTATAAGCTTAGAGAAATCCCGAAAACCGAACCCCGGTGAAATCCCCTTGTTTAAATTAAGTTATGCTATAATATGGAAGAGATATCACAAAATTGATGGGAACAGATATTAGACTCAGATCCAATTTAATCAGAACTCTGTTCGGCTGATTTTCCCATTTCAGCCTGATCATCTCAAAGCAGGTCCGTACCCAAGATTTTTTTTTTCGGGGGAGGGGGGGTCCGAAGCATTGACAGCCAAGCCAGGACTAATACCTGAAAATGATTATCATGGAAGGTGATGTTGTTTTTGTTGTTGTTGCTTCTGTTGTTGTTGATGTTGTTGTTGCTGGTGTTTTTGTTTTAATAGTATAGGTCACGTGCAAAATACAGTGTTTTCATTAAAAAAAAAACGATTTCGGGGGGGGGTCTGGACTCCATGGACCTGAAAATGCCGTACCCCCTGGTTACGGCTTTGTCTCAAAGTTTGTTGCAACAACAGTAATTGTTACAGAAAACATGATCTTCATTTTGAAGAGATTAATCAATAGAACATCCATCTTGTTCACCCTGTATACATTTTGAGAATAATTGCATTATAATCTGTAATTTATGGGCTACTGGAGGAACGCTTCCTCAACATAATTACAGAGCTTCTTCTTTTTTTGTTTTAAAATAAAATCTTCTTAAATCTGAACGACATCACAATTTTTTCTCCAATATCCAAAAGGCAATGTAAAGATTATCTTGTTTGTACAGCTTTCGGAAGCACAGTATTTGCAATGCTTAATTAAATAAGATCTTCCTTCTAGATTTTTTTTTTTCAAAAAAAATAAAAAAAAATGGCTTAACGTCTCTTTAACATCTATTATTGGTCATTCGGACGGGGGCTTCACCCTCCATTCGCTGGAAACTTGCAAACCAGCTAACTACATTGACCTCACCCAGTCTGGGTTGGGCCGGAAAAATAGCCAGCATCACGAGGGCGCGAACCCACGTGGACACCCACATATCGATAGTCTTTCTTTCTGAAAATCGAGTTTTAATTTTGTCTGCTATGACCAATATATAGTAAAGCCTTTATTTGAACATTAAATAATTTACAATACATTTTTAAACAATTATATCTAAATATGAATCCGAACAAAATCAGATAAAAAAACTGAGGCTTGACCAATATACATATATGCTCGATCATAATTCAAGAATGGCATGAAACATGAGAACGGCATAAATAGAGATTTCTTTTTTTAGCCAACGATCATACCACGTTGAATACAACAGTTCCCGTCAGATCACTGAAGTTAAGCAACGTCGGGCGTAGTAATTTGTTGGGTGGGTGAAAGCTTGGGATCACCACGTATCGTTGGCTAATTTTTCCGGCCCAACCCAGGCTGGATGAGGTCAATGTGGGTAGCTGGTTTGCAAGTTTCCAGCGAATGGAGGGTAAAACCCCCGTCTTGAATGACCAATAGATGTTAAGCCAAAAATTAAAAAAAAAAAAAAAAAGAGATTTCTTTTTTATTTTGAACATTTTTTTTTTTAAATAATTAACATTTTACTGTAAATGTAACTTCTCTTTCTTTAAAAAAATGTATAATACATTGTGTTGTGTCAAAACGATATTATGCTTCAACTCCGGCCATTCCTCTGTCATTGAGTAGTAGGAATGGCACGATAAATCGAAAATCGATATATATCGATATACTTTATTCCGATGTATCGATATATTTTTCACGATATATCGTTTCATAGGTACACTAATTTAGGCTTTTTTCAATGTTCTTAATATAGCGATAAAATTTGAAGTAATATTTTTTTTAGTCGAAGTTTGCTATTTTGGGGGATCCTACCTGTCCCTCTAAAACCGACGATATATATCGATATATTTCTCATATATCGATATATTTTTGAACGATATTCGATCGATCACTATTGAGTAGAATAAAAACCATCGAACTACCGTTCCACCAACCTTTCCAAATGAAGAGAAAACAAATATCCCATCTAAACAGAACCTACACCCAGTATCAACCAAAATGCTTTCTTCTCTTCATATATCCCATCAAACAGAACCTACACCCAGTATCAACCAAAATGCTTTCTTCTCTTAATATATCCCATCTAAACAGAACCTACACCCAGTATCAACCATTTCCTTTCTTCTCTTAATCTAAACAGAACCTACACCCAGTATCAACCAAAATGCTTTCTTCTCTTAATCTTTTTAAACAATAGTTTAAGCATATAATTTATATTGTTATTTATATGACTGTACGTTCCTCTTCTTTTTTTATCTTAATGCCATTCAAATTGTACCCCTCTACAAAACTGATGGCTATAAATCAATCGATAGTGTCAGAGGAATGATAAAATCATCGAACGGAGAGCGAAATGAAATTAGAAACATCACATAAAAAGAAATTAAAAGAAAAATTATTGGTTTGATTGGATCAGCACATTGCTTTCTATAAGGTTCCGTATCCGTAGGGTGAAATCGACCCCCCCACCCCTCGGTAAAGAGGGTGAGTCATTTTAAGCAATATGTTCTGGAACCACATGAAAATACTGACCAAAGTTGTATGACACAACAGGTCCTCGTTCAAACTTTTAGGTTCTTTTTAAGGTCGACTTTCTTTTATTAAATAGAACCCACACCTAGGTATTTAATTATTAATTTGAACATTTTTTTATTAATTTCGTCAAATATCAATAAAAATATATTTAGGTAAGGCATTTTTTTTTAGTTCATCATCATAGGCTAACAGCCGTGGGGCTGGTTTGCAACAACTCGCCATGAGTTGTAGGTACTCGAGAATCCTTACGGATAATGCAGTAGCTTCTCCTTGCTTTCTGCATGGGTAATGGAAAAGATGTCGTTTTCGACTAAGGGTATTAGTAGTCGCCTCTTACGACTGACATGGACTTGAGTGCCTTGGAAGTATTCTCCCTATGTCCCTTTATCTACAGGGGACATTAGGAAGGATATATAATGCAGTAGCTTCTCCTTGCTTTCTGCATGGGTAATGGAAAGAATGACATAAATAATGGTAGTGTTCTTTAAAGGAAAGAATATTGTATCCGACACTGCCCTTAGTCGCCTTTTACGACTGACATGAGTGCCTTGGATGTATTCTCTCTATGTCCCCCTATCCACAGGGGACATAGGAAGGATATAATGCAGTAGCTTCTCCTTGCCTTCTGCATGGGTAATGGAAAGAATGTCATAAATAATGGTAGTGTTCTTTAAAGGGAAGAATATCGTATACGACCCAGTCCTTAGTCGCCTTTTACGACTGGCATATATTTGAGTGCCTTGGAAGTATTCTTGCTATGTCCCCCTATCCACAGGGGACATAGGAGGGATATAATGCAGTAGCTTCTCCTTGCCTTCTGCATGGGTAATGGAAAAGATATCGTTTCCGACCCTGCCCTTAGTCGCCTTTTATGACTGGCATGGACTTGAGTGCCTTGGAAGTATTGTTTTTATGTCCCCCCCTATCCACAGGAGACATAGGAGGGATATAATGCAGTAGCTTCTCCTCGCTTTCTGCATGGGTAATGGAAAGGATATCGTTTCCGACCCTATCCTTAGTCGCCTTTTACGACTGGCATGGACTTGAGTGCCTTGGAAGTATTCTTTCTATGTCCCCCCCCCCTATCCACAGGGGACTTTTTAAGAAAATAATTTTATATTCCTAATTACCATCAAATTTTCGATAGGTATAATTGACTATTAATTTTTTCTTCTTTTTTTTGTAAACATTTTACAAGTCGTAAGGACTATCAATATTTTACCGCGGGACATCCATGTGTGACATATCAAACAAATTATGATGATAATTTCAGGCAGGTAATTTGACTAAGTTATGTTTGACTATCAACCAAAAAATACAACGACCTTGCGGAAAATGCGAAACTTTGAAAATATTGATAAAATATAAAAAAAGAAAGCAATTGCTGAACCACTCACCAACCTTACAGTTCTGTCAGTCTTTCTAATCAAATGAAAATAACATTCCCTAAAATGAGTTTCTAATAATTTTCTATCTCTATAATTTCAAATTTCTTTTCAATCAGACATTTTATGATGGCACCAAACAGCTATCAAAATGTTTTCATCTTCAACTCCGGTGTATGTAGCTCTATCATTAAACCAAACATGTAATGAGAGAGGGAACGGTGAATCGTGTTCGGTGCCATTCAAATAAATCAATGAAAATAATAAATTGAAAATTCAATTAAATATAAAGAAATAAAATTGCTTCCCCAATTTACTTACCTATAAAATAAACGATTGATTTTAACAGAATCAATAAAAGATAGTTTTGAGCGTGCCAGCGTCTATTGCACGTGGAATACTCCAGTTCCCGAAGATCACTGAAGTTAAGCAACATACAGCGAAGTTGTACCATGTGGGTGTTCACGTGGGTTCGCGTCCTCGTGATGCTGACTTTTTTAGCGGCACAACCCAGGCTGGGTGAGGTCAATGTGGGTAGCTGGTTTGCAAGTTTCCCTTGAATGGAGGGTGAAACCCCCGTCTTGAATGACCAATAGATGTTAAAGAGACGTTAAGCCAAATTAAAAAAAAGGACAAAAGAAGTGTTGAGCGCTTGCAAGCAGCGTTCGCTCATATATCATGCCTTCCAAAAAGACGATGCCTACTAGTCTGTAAAACGCGAAGCATAATGACTGACTGACCTCGTCTCATAATCAACGTAACTGGAGGATGGCTCCAGCTTTATTAGTTAGAAATACAGAACACAGTTTCCCTTTAATAAGCAGATACAAAATAACCAAAACCAGCGTCTATGACACGTTGAATACACCAGTTCCCGGTGGATCACTGAAGTTCAGCAACATCCAGAGAGGTTGTACCATGTGGGTGTCCACGTGGGTTCCTGCCCTCGTGATGCTGGTTTTTTTACCGGCCCAATCCAGGCTGGGTGAGGTCAATGTGGGTAGCTGGTTTGCAAGTTTCCAGCGAATGGAGGATAAAACCCCCGGCTCGAATGACCAATAGATGTTAAAGAGATGCTAAGACAAAAAAAAAAAAATAATAATAATAATAATAAGCAAGGAAAAAATGGCTCAACTGGAAGCGAATGCAGAACAGTACATTTAAATGTCGGAATTGTAAATATTTTAACAATAACATAGCTGAAACCGTAAGAAATATCAAGAAAACTCGACAGAAAATGACAAGTCAACTAACTGTTTCTTTGCTTTATATCCCAGCTATTTGATACAGCCACAGAACTGCTATACGAAGTTGCCACCAGTTATAATCCTCATATAGGACTAATCGTTTCCTAGACATGATGGCTAAAAGTTTTAACATTTACTCTGGAAGAAGTTCTTAAGATACACGTACTTCTCAATGTCTCGAAATCTTTCCTTACATTCATCATAGAAAAGACACCTCCGTGGCAGAGTGCGCATCACACTCGGCTTGCAGCACGGAGGGTTCGGGTTCGATTCCCGGACGGGTCGAAAAATTGAAAAACGTTTTTTCAAATTTTCTACTTGGTCTGGTTGTGTTTGGGGGTAACTCAGCCTCCGGAGGACAATTGAGTAGATATGGTAAGTGCGCCAAGTGGTAGCATTATAAGGAAATTGTTAATGTGTGGCTTAGGCATAGTGATATTGGAGTGAATGTTGAAAATACCTTGTAATGCTATGATGCCCACAAACATTGTGACATAATAACACAAGGAAATATACATTTACATTCACCATAGAAAACATCAGTGCGACAAGTATTGGGAAACGGTGTAACATCTCAAAATTGAGGAAGCTCTTTAGGTGTCATCATAAAAGTTGTCAATGTCTCGAAATCTTGCCTTACACATAATGTAAACAAAGAAAACATCAGTAAGACATCTTCATACGCCAAGTCATGGTTAATTTATTTCCTATTGTCTTGCCTACTTATTCTAGCATTGTTGGTTGAATCTAATCTATCACTATTTCAGTCTAACTCCTTCAATTACAGCATTTGTTTTCTATTACCGTTTGAGAATTTACCTATAAATTAAATAATTTAATTGTTTTCTCGTTCATAATTTAGAGAAATTAAATTGAGTCGAGTGTTTGAAAAGTTTTTAAAAAAGTTAGTTAATAATACTGAAGGATGAGTTTTAATTGTCGACATGCTTGCAAGCCTCGCAGATAATTTCATCACGGAATATTGAAACGGGCTGACAATTGCTCTAGAAGAATAATATCAAAATCTTTTTTTTTTTTTTTTTNTTTTTTTTTTTTTTTTTAATTTAGCTCAACGTCTCCTCAACATCTGTAATCTATAGGTCATTCAAGACGTGGGTTTCATCCTCCAATTCGCTGAATAAATCAATCAAAAGCGTCGGAACATTTCAAGAGAACATATAATATTTTTTTTTTNCAAGGATAAGAATGAACATCAAATCTATCATCAACAAATAAAGAAGGAATATATTCGAAATGACTACAACATATATAAACAAGAAGATAACAATGCAAGGATAAGAATGAACATCAAATCTATCATCAACAAATAAAGAAGGAATATATTCGAAATGACTACAACATATATAAACAAGAAGATAACAATGCAAGGATAAGAATGAACATCAAATCTATCATCAACAAATAAAGAAGGAATATATTCGAAATGACTACAACATATATAAACAAGAAGATAACAATGCAAGGATAAGAATGAACATCAAATCTATCATCAACAAATAAAGAAGGAATATATTCGAAATGACTACAACATATATAAACAAGAAGATAACAATGCAAGGATAAGAATGAACATCAAATCTATCATCAACAAATAAAGAAGGAATATATTCGAAATGACTACAACATATATAAACAAGAAGATAACAATGCAAGGATAAGAATGAACATCAAATCTATCATCAACAAATAAAGAAGGAATATATTCGAAATGACTACAACATATATAAACAAGAAGATAACAATGCAAGGATAAGAATGAACATCAAATCTATCATCAACAAATAAAGAAGGAATATATTCGAAATGACTACAACATATATAAACAAGAAGATAACAATGCAAGGATAAGAATGAACATCAAATCTATCATCAACAAATAAAGAAGGAATATATTCGAAATGACTACAACATATATAAACAAGAAGATAACAATGCAAGGATAAGAATGAACATCAAATCTATCATCAACAAATAAAGAAGGAATATATTCGAAATGACTACAACATATATAAACAAGAAGATAACAATGCAAGGATAAGAATGAACATCAAATCTATCATCAACAAATAAAGAAGGAATATATTCGAAATGACTACAACATATATAAACAAGAAGATAACAATGCAAGGATAAGAATGAACATCAAATCTATCATCAACAAATAAAGAAGGAATATATTCGAAATGACTACAACATATATAAACAAGAAGATAACAATGCAAGGATAAGAATGAACATCAAATCTATCATCAACAAATAAAGAAGGAATATATTCGAAATGACTACAACATATATAAACAAGAAGATAACAATGCAAGGATAAGAATGAACATCAAATCTATCATCAACAAATAAAGAAGGAATATATTCGAAATGACTACAACATATATAAACAAGAAGATAAGAATGAACATCAAATCTATCATCAACAAATAAAGAAGGAATATATTCGAAATGACTACAACATATATAAACAAGAAGATAAGAATGAACATCAAATCTATCATCAACAAATAAAGAAGGAATATATTCGAAATGACTACAACATATATAAACAAGAAGATAAGAATGAACATCAAATCTATCATCAACAAATAAAGAAGGAATATATTCCAAATGACTACAACATATATAAACAAGAAGATAAGAATGAACATCAAATCTATCATCAACAAAGACGATGTATACACAAAACAAAACAAACAAAGTCACATCAAGAACAAGAAAAAAAAGTTAGAGATTTTGTTTCTGTTTCTTGGTGTGTCATAGCAAATCAGAAATGTGTCAAGATATGATGTCATGTGTCCCATGCAATCATCCCCACTACTTTTTTCCTTTTTTTTTCATATGACAGAACTCATGTCAAGCAAAAAGAGAAAGAGAGAGAGAATGGAAAACTCCCCAGTACATGAAGAGTGCTTCTGACAGAGTCTTGATGTTTTTTTTTTGGAGTCGACATTCAGAATTTTAGTAGATATAAGTATTATATTAGACAAAGCTTATAAGTTCTTAAAAGAAAAGAGAATTAAGAGAGAGAGGGAGGGAACAAATTCACTAACTGTCTTTAGAATAATTTTTGTTTGTTTTCTCCGAAGAAGAAAGAGATTCAGGAAGTAACTATATCTCAATCACAACATGGTCCACGTTTCGAAAATCACGACATTTTTAAAAGCGATATCCTATATACTAAAAAAAAAACTCTTGACTGGAGGTTAATGTCTCAGACATTTTCTACCACCTAACAGTTGAAATACCTACTAGTTTACATAAATGAACCCTCTCAGTTAAATAGATTTGGACGGGGTATCTGAAATGACAATTCTTTTCAAAATGTTAATTAATACACAAGTACTAAAAGAAAAACAAAAAAAATTGTCGTGTTAAAAAAAATATTAAAAATATTAGCGTTGAATACACCAGTTCTCGTCAGATCACTGAAGTTAATCAACGTCGGGCGTGGTCAGTACTTGGATGGGTGGCCGATTGGAAACACCACGTATCGTTGGCTCATTTTTCCGGCCCAACCCAGGCTGGATGGGGTTAATGTGGGTAGCTGGTTTGCAAGTTTCCAGCAAATGGGGGGTAAAACCCCCGTCTTGAATGACCAATAGATGTAAAAGAGACGTTAAGCCAAATTAAAAAAAAAAAATATTATTCTGTACAGAAACTTTATAGCGGCACGGTCGACAGCACAACTCCCTATTTCTATTACTCATCTGGCCCCAAAATCAAATTTTGAGTCCATCTGATTCATACACAATGGTCCTTTTTGTCAAATAGTATCTTCTCCCATTTTCATAATAAGCTTTTCATAATTTTCTTGGGTTTTCATTGTGTTTCTTATATTTGAAAAGAACTCTCATTGATTTTGATAACTCTTTTGCTATAGCCTTCCCCCAGCCATTCGCTGCAAAAACCGAAGTTTTCGTGTCTACGAAATTTCGCTGCAATCTAAACATACGAGATTTTCCCATATAATCAACACGTCCCATGTTGCTTAACTTTAGTGATATGACGGGCATTGGTGTATTTACCATGGTAAACTCGATGGAATAATCGTCAACAATATAATAGAAGGATTTGTTTGGGAAATGTGCTATTCCTTTACTCAAACCGTCTGCACTCAAAGTTTAGTTTTTTCCTTTCAAGTTTACGAAATTTGTGTTTCCTTCACCCGCCTGATGCCCACTCTAGACAAACGTGGAATAATTTTTTTTCTTTTATTATTATTTTTTTTTTTTTACTTTGTTATGTTCTGGAGCAGTGTTCTTTTTGTTTGTACATAAATAAGAATATTTGTATTTTTATAAATTATATTCACTGGACTGTGAGTAAATAATTTATGTATTTTGAAACAAAAAATTGTCAGCTACACTTGATTCTATTTTAGATGTCTGTTTTTGCTGGGATATTTTTTTGAAGGGTCGTCTTGTGGAACTGTATATATAAAATCATCCAAATCAATATTTCAAAGATTTTTTTTTGTTTTTGGTTTTTTTTTCCAATTTTTTTTTTTTATTTTTATTATTATTCTGGGATTCAGACTTACATGAAATACTATAAATCTGAAACATGAGTCATGAAACATATTTTACGCGAGTTTTAACGGTCAAACATGGCAATTAGTAATAATATCTGAATACCTTATTTTAGAGAGCTCCCATTTTTAATTCACATGTGATAGATACATGTTTTATGAAGGAAAGATTTTATTAAGTTTCAATTTTCGTCAATTGACTTTTCCACTTTAGAGAAATTAATTCAATTCACTTCTCTAAAGTGAAAAAGCCAACCGACAAAAATTAAAACTTAATAAAATCTTTCCTTCATAGAACAAAATATCAAGTGTCAATAGACATTCATATGTTAAATAACATGAAAGATACAATATGCCTTTTTCTTAATTTTTATCGTAATCGGAGCAATATCTTTTTTCGCCATTAACATTTTTTTTTTCCTCTAAATATTGTCCCTTGGGACTACTATTAATTACAATCTAAATACTTAAATCTAATGAGCAATATACATCCAACCTCAATTACTAATGTAAACAACTTTAGATTAGTTTTTGCTGGGATATTTTTTTGAAGGGTCGTCTTGTGGAACTGTATATATAAAATCATCCAAATCAATATTTCAAATGTGCAGAACATAAGCAGACTCGACGGACAGGTGGTTGCCAAAGTGTGATCACTCCGGCTATCTCGTGCGATTTAACCCGCTTCAATCTTGATGGATAGCCTCAGGGTTGGTATGATCCTTTAGCCTCTTTTCATGCTCTTAGGCTATACGATTTATACAATCTTTAACAGATTCTACACCGAGGTCACGGTGTAGGTCATCGTTTCTAATGTACCAGGGTGCATCATCTAAGCTTCTTAGTACTTTATTTTAGAATCGTTAAATAACATGCTAGATACAATATGCCTTTTCTTAATTTTTATCGTAATCGGAGCAATATCTTTTTTTGCCATTAACACGAAGACAAATAGTTGTGCTCCAATTTTCAATAACATATCCTATTCGTATGTATTCACATATCAAATTAGAAGATCTACTTAAAACTTTCTAAAACAAATTTTATCTCAAGTTTTGATCCCATTCTTTATCTCTCGGGCCACAATTCCTTCAACTCTGATCATAGCTCAGTTATACACCTAGAGAGAAAAATGACTCATTTGATTATATTATAATGATTGACGGGTTTTTGGGCCATAACAAAAATTTGTTTTTTAGAGTACAATTTCTGTGAGTACAATGTGGGGCTATGATGTCCGTCCAGCATATCCTGCACTGTCCATCTCTTTCGGGTGTCATAACCTCTCTGCTCCCCCCCTCCGTCCTTGTTAGGTGACCCTTTGGTGTTGGACTCTCTTGTGGTCTACCTTAAACGGGTAGACTGCTTTAGACTCCTGTAAACCTTAATNAAAAAAAAAAAAAAAAAAAAAAAAAAAAAAAAAAAAAAAAAAAACGTTGAAAACCAAACCAGCAGATTTGATTACCATTGGAAACGATCATGTCGCTTTGAATGATGAAATAGTGAAATTAATTTGGGGACATCACTTTTATATATATTTTTTTTAGTGCTCCATAATTTCAACAAAAACAAGGATTTTTTAATATTATTGTGTGGTTAGCGGTTACATTGTTATGGTTTTATCTATTTTTTTGTTAACCACATTCTTGTTAAAATCTGATTTTATTACCAACTTTTTTTTGTAATGCTGCTTTCACAGAAAAGATAATTTGTAGCTTTCTTCAAAAATTTTATGTCCCCATTAAAAATAAAAAATAGTCGCGGGAAAATATTTATTTATAATATTTTATCATTTTTAATATCTTACGTAAAGATAAAGCTATTTTATTCGTATTGTTCTTTACAACGTCACATTTTTTGGTCAAAATTAAGTTTTTATTTTCTCGTAAAACAGTGGGTTATTTTCGTAGACGATTCCAAAGGTATACAAATTTGTGGCCTGATTTGTGTGTCTTTTTGGTGGTATGACTATTTTTTCTAGAACGGAAGCCCAGAGGTGACTGCTTTAACCTTTGACTAATTGATGAATTTGCCAATATAATAAGTCTGCTATTTAAACAAAATCAACTTATTATTATTCATAATTATTAATTATTATTCAAAATTATTAATTAAAAAGTTTCCTAATTAACACTTATAAATAAATATCAAACTTGAACACTCTTTTTATACCCTCCTAAGCAAGTCCCGTGCACTGCCCATACTGGCTGAGCACGTAATATTCCTGCATTAAAAAGTGACGAATCAGCACAACAGATAAGTACATAGTAATCATAAAACCAAACCAATGCTTTTACTGTAGCCTTTCCTTAGTTTTTATCAGGGGCGTAGCGAGTGGGGGGTATGGGGGTGTGTGATCCCAACTTGCTCCACAGTCGGCAATTCGCGGGTTGACGAAATTAACATTCATGAAATCTAAGTATTTCTAATTAATTTTGTATCAACTACAAGTAAATTGATGAGTCACGAGCGCTTTCGTCTGTTACGACATCTTCTAGTGAACTAGAAGATGTCGAAACAGACGAAAGCGCTCGTGACTCATCAATTTACTTGTAGTCGATACAAAATTAATTAGAAATTCTTATATTTCAAAATGACTACAAACATCCTTATTTCTTATTTGATTCCATGAAATTGTTCAGAAATGGTAGCTATTAAATAGATCCATGAAATCAATATTTCTGCCTATATCGTTATCTTGTCTTTCATACACTTATGTTATGAGTACAATGTATATTAAAATATACTTCAACTACATCATTTGTTATATACCTAATTCAACAATTTCACAATAAAACTCAGTGATAATTCATACCCAGACAAAGTTTTGAATAATTTCATTCCTATATATGGTATTAACGCAGTCGGCGAATGACAGTGGTGAGTCGGCATTGTCATACACATTACCCCCCCCCACAGTTTCCACCCTCGCTACGCCCTGTTTTTTATGCATACTAAATCATAGGTGTTACTACTTTGTAAAACATTTGATATGGAAATGCTATAGTAAAAGCATTTTCAATGATTTGTGCAATTTTAATATTTCTATCCAGCAAATCAATGACCGAGTGTTAAGAATGAACATGATCAGATTTTCAATGCACATTCATATACTACTCAATGATTTGTGCAATTAATATCATACTCAATGATTTGTGCAATTAATATCACTGTCCGCCAAATCAACAACCGAGTATGAAGAACGAACATGATCAGATTTTCAATGCACATTATATGACCTGTCCAAAACACATTCTTTTATTTACATTTATTCAAAAAGACCGTCCAAAATAATTGAATTGAATGAACGAGTGAGCAGTGATTATATATTGTTCAAACAAGGGCATAATATAGCAGCTATCTTGATGTTGGCGATGTGCTAAGGGTTTGAGTAAGTTGGTGACATGAAAATTTCAAAAGGGTTTTTGTTTAAAGGAATATGTCACTCTTAATAATATGACAGGTTCATGTCTCGTGTATGACATGATGTTTATATCATTCTTCTTCATTGTGTCTATGTCCCTCCCTTGTTCATTATCGCTTAGTTTTTTTGTTTTAAGTGTTTAATTGTTTGATGCTTTTGTTTTAGTCTTTTTTTTAATTTTTATATTAATTTATCATGCTAGTAGTTCTCATTCTCGCAACGATGGTCAAAATATACCGTTAATTCATTTCTGCATGAAAGAAGTACAGACCAACTCACACGTTTTCGCACTTTTATATAAAACATTAATAGGAATATTTTATAACTGAATAGCTAAATATCTGTTTTTGTTGTTTTGTTCTTGATCCACTATGTTGCTTCTGTTTTGGTTGTTTTGTTCTTGATCCATTATGTTGCTTCTGTTTTTCTTGTTTTGTTCTTGATCCATTATGTTGCTTCTGTTTTTGTTGTTTTGTTCTTGATCCATTATGTTGCTTCTTTCTTTGTTGTTTTGTTCTTGATCCATTATGTTGCTTCTGTTTTTGTTGTTTTGTTCTTGATCCAGATGTTAATGTAGTAGTTGATAATGATATTGTTCGTGTTGTTGATGTTATTGTGTCTTTGTTGATGCTCTTGATGCTGCTGTTGATGATGATGGGGAATTATGATGTTGATCTGAATGTTGTTGTTATTGTGTCTTTGTTGATGATGAGTAAGATGCTGTTGTTAATCATCATGTTGATGACAATGATGATTCTGACTTTAAAGGTACAATCTATACCTACATTGAAAAGTTTGTAGACCCTGGAATCTTAGATTTCAGTGGTATGAACACCAATTTCAATAAAACCATAGATTGTCCAAACTCAAAGATTAATTTATCACTGTCGGGATTCTTCTTCACTAAGAACATACATTCAGATTTTAACTGATACTTCAGTTTTATTTTATATTTTTTGGAAAATAATAATTAAATAATATAGAAATATAAAAAAGAAACACGTCTGTAAATCAAAGACATTCTGATATGAATGTTGGTTGTTAGCTATCTATCTTCATATATCTTTCAAAAAAAGAAAATTTATATTTCTAACTTCTTGATGCCTCAAAATTTATGGCCTTGAAATGTAGATATACAGAACGAAACACTATTTCATAATAATTATCAAGAAGTTACTTCTTGAAGGCGTGGCATTTGTTTGAATAATTGTAGATATTCAAAATAATAAATTAAAATAAAAAAAAATATATTATACAATAATATCGAAATCAAGGGGTTAGGGAAGGTGGTTCTTTTTTGATAATTATTGTTATTAAGAACAAAACAGTAAATTTTATTGCATATTCAATGTTGGACCAGTTTCCCTTTTTTCGTGCATCATCAGTAGGAATAATATTAGAAAAAAGGTATTAAATTAGAAACAAACAAAAATAAAACATGAATCAAACACTGACAAAAAGATCTGCAATAACTGTACTTGTCAGAGAAATTATCTTTAACTGCATCTGGAGAAGGCTGATGGTTGTTCCCTGGAGGTCATTCAAAACTTGGTCAGATAAGGCCAAAAAGGGAGAGATTGAAAATCTCAGATAAACACATATTTATTGTGATGAAAGATAGTGTCCGTTTATTGAAGGAGAGTGTCCGTTTATTGCGATGAAGGAGAGTGTCCAATTGTCCATCTATTGTGCCCTATTATTATCATTCAGTACAAAAATACTTTTTTCAAAAGTTTTATTCTTTCAGTTTTTATTGCATTTTCAATGTTGGACCAGTTTCCCTTTTTTCGTGCATCATCAGTAGGAGCTATATTAGAAAAAAGGTATTAAATTGGAAACAAACAAAAATAAAACATGAATCAAACACTGACAAAAAGATCTGCAATAACTCTACTTGTCATAATTAGCTTTAACTGCATCTGGAGAAGGCTGATGCCCCGTACCTACTTGTTTTTTTAAGGAACACCAATTGTTCCTGGAGGTCATTCAAAACCGGGTCATCAGGAGGTCATTCAAAACCTGGTCATCAGCCAGGGTTGAAGGAGAGTGTCCGCTTATTGGAAGAGAGTGTCCGTTTATTGAAGGAGATTGTCCGTTTATTGTGATGAAGGAGATTGTCCGTTTATTGTGATGAAGGAGAGTGTCCGTTTATTGTGATGAAGGAGAGTGTCCGTTTATTGTGATGAAGGAGGTTGTCCGTTTATTGTGATGAAGGAGAGTGTCCGTTTATTGTGATGAAGGAGATTGTCCGTTTATTGTGATGAAGGAGATTGTCCGTTTATTGTGATGAAGGAGATTGTCCGTTTATTGTGATGAAGGAGAGTGTCCGTATATTGTGATGAAGGAGAGTGTCCGTTTATTGTGATGAAGGAGATTGTCTATTTATTGTGATGAAGGAGAGTATCCGTTTATTGTGATGAAGGAGAGTGTCCGTTTATTGTGATGAAGGAGAGTGTCCGTTTATTGAAGGAGAGTATCCGTTTATTCTGATGAAGGAGTGTGTCCGTTTATTGTGATGAAGGAGAGTGTCCGTTTATTGAAGGAGAGTGTCCGTTTATTGTGATGGAGGAGAGTGTCCGTTTATTGTGATGAAGGAAAGTGTCCGTCTATTGTGTCCTACTATTATCATTCAGTACAAAAACACTTCTTTCAAACGGGCAGACCTACTGCTTTTTTTCTAATATCTGGTCCCATAATCAATTTGTTATATAAGGATCCCCTTTTTCATAAAGTGTTTTCCCAGCAAATTCAACAGACCAAAGTAACAATCCATTGCCATCGACGTTCAGTACAATCAGTCAACATTAGATCGCTGAAGGAAATAGTTTTCCAATCAAAGATATTTAAAATATAAAGAGGGAATAAAACACATTTTGACGCTTAGATCACCACAGTGTTCATATAGCCGCGCCTGAGCTACTTCGAGCGTAATGTTTGAGTTACAGTCGCTTTCACTACATCTTCAACAATAAGTCTTGATACTGTTGTAACAACAAAATGAAACCTCTGAAATCTCTGTCAATCTGAGAACACTGCAACCATAAATATAAACACACACACACACCTCATCCTTTGTAAGCAACATTTTATTCACAAAATAAAATCATATTAGAAACCCAACAAAATGAAGAGTTTGGAGAAAAAAAAAGCCATAAATTTGATGAAATCAAATACACACAAAATAAAAAAAAAAATGGAAGAAAAAGAAGTACCGATATAATAAAAGCCATCAAATATGATTAAAATCGGGCAATAAAAATTCACAATATATAAAAATAAATCAATAACTATCGCATACAGGGGGGATGTAAATCTCGGGATAACCGGAATAGTGGTTCTTTATTTCTTGAAGAATTGATTTTTATTTCTTGGAAAAAGATCAGCTTGGTTTATGTAAATTTTTTTAGGATTTTTAAAATATATTTTTTTTACTAAGTCGAAAACAAGGCGAAACTCAGAGAATAAACCATCAAATTTCTCAATAATAATAATAAATTTCTTAATCACTACTTCCTTAAAACCAGAATCTATAAATGAGGATATCATTTGATTCCGGGAGAAACACTATACTACAGCACTGGTATATTTTTGGAACGTGATGGTTATCCGTTAACTGATGTTTATGGAACAAAGAAAGGGTGTGAAACCTAACATTTGGTGACATTTTCATCAAAATCTGTCAACGCTAAGTGGAAAAAGAGCCACTTACCACGACCAACCGGTTTTTATATCCGATCTTTGTATTCGACGCAGATATCATAAAACGTAAAATTTTAAAAAAAAGTTGTACATTTTTGAAGTTATACTTCTTTAGGCGCGTTATGAAAAATGATGAGAGTGACATTTTAAGATGCGCGCGCACCTGTAACAAAAAATTATGAGAAAATGATGAAGATGGAGTTAGTTATGAAAATATGATGAGAGTTCAATTTAAATATTGTATTTTCTCATTCTATATCCATAGAACATTATGGCTCAGTGGCAAGGCCTCTGTTTCACAGTAGGTAGGTTCTGAGTTCACTCCCGCGTGGGGTAGTATGTTTTTTTGAAAAACCTATTAATAAATTTATTTTTTAAAAGAAGTATAACTTCTCACACGCGTACATAAGTACACGCAAACATTTTTTTTTTTTAAAAAAAAAAAAAAAAATTTAAAAAGGTTATGAAATATAGCCCGGAACCGAATTCGAATTCCTTCACTGCACTCCTTTTTTAACAGCAATGTCGAAAAATTCGACCAGATTTTTTTCCCACAAAAAAATCGAACCCATGACGGTCTGAATAACGGGGATTGTCTGGATATTTTTTTTATCTATTCGAGTTCTATACCGAAGGCGTAATTTCTTCCAATCCATAATATATATGACTTGCTAACTTTCCATGAGGAAAAGTAAATCATACTTGAGGGTGACAGCCTCACGGGCCGAGTCCACCTGAGCTGATGGTGTAAAATAACGCAGAAAGCAACTCTGTAATATCAGTATGTTTATAACTCTTGTGTTACTGACGTAATTATATTACACTGATTGACATGGTTCTGGGGGCCCATGTCAATTATCAGCCTCAAAGAACGGATGTATGATGACAATTAAAAACATTAGCAGTAGACTACAATTTATCTAGAGCTGCTGTCTCATACATCTGGCTACCATCGGATATGATGATGCCACTATTGAATGAATGAATTCGAATCCTAAGTTTCATTCAAATAATAAGAACAGTCGTGCGTCCACCCTGTATGACACATCAAAAAAAATTCTGTGTAAATCACAGTTTATGTAACAAAATACTTTTTTTTTTTAAAAAAAAGGAACTAAGTTTGAAGCAAGTCAATAATTCAAAACTTGTCAATTGTCAATAAGAAGCCAACTTATTGCGATTTATGATCAAATTTAATTTCTTTTCTCCATGTGTGTTTCCAGAGGGTTCGACATTTTTTTTTCTTAATCCATTGAAAAATAATCACAAGACAGGGTAGATGTTTTTTTTTTTTTTCATAAANTAGTTGTTTTTTTTTTTTTTTGTTACATAAATAGGGTAACACCATTATTTAACTTGTAAACCGGGTGTTAGAGAGAGAGAGAGATAAAAATAATATATTGGTATACAATAGGCTCTGATGATGTTCTCAGGAGAGGATGTAACTACAAATTAACGAGTAAGAATTTGCAAAAACTCGAGAATAATTTAGTAAAATCATTATTAAAGAACATTACCAAACCACTGTTATATCGTACTTATGCAGTTTTTAGAACCCAAATTGGAGTCTGATTGGGGACAACATGAGAACAACTGAGTAGCTTTTGTCTACCTCTTTCCAATTCTGGTATTTAGGCGAAACCGTCAAAAAGTGGCCTTGAACCTCTAATTAGCGCCAACAATATATTACACTTCAATCTAAGTTGTATTCTTCAATTTCTTATATGAAATTAATATATATAGTCACCAAGTTTAAAGTTATAGCTATAATTACCGTTCTCAAAGCAGGATATGCGAAAACCGCTAAAAAGCGGCATAAAACCGCCAACGGTATTTCGAGCGAAACTTATTTTGCCGTTCATGGCATAAAGCTGATGAACATAGCAAATTTCAAGTTTCTAGCACTAGCCGTGTACAGGACAGATACACACTCGAACCAATGTCTGAAACTCGAGATTTGGGCTCTGGGGATCCCAAAACTTGTTTTGGCATTGAAAACTCGACATCGAAAATGTCCAGCCCATTACAATACTTTCCTTTTTATAGGATAAGGAATAAAAAAAAATCTTTATGAAATAATTTTAGAAAATTTTACATTTTGGATTAAATTTGAAACAACGCAACGTAAAGAATTCGAGTAACATACCTATGTGAAATCAGCCTTATTACTTTCTCTTCTCCTATAGAAGAGGAAGTATGGTGTTTGTGTTTTTTTTATTATTATTCACAGCAACTTACCTGAAATCATAAAAACAATGTGCAAATTATTAATACTAATGTGGTAATATATTTAGCTCTGTGAATAGAAGACTTACCTATGTAAACGGACCATAAGTGTGGGAATACAATGCTTTATTAGTGAAAATATTGCAGTGAATCAGATCTAGCGTATACTGCATATAACTTCTTATGCGTATAGTTTCCCCCGGCTGTGTAAAGTTAATACATTTAGTAAGAATAATTCACGAAAACAAATCAGTATCGGAAAATATGTCCAAGCTGGAATAAGCACATGATATTGTCAATAAATTTTATATTTTAACCGAGGGATTGAGAAGATTTATTCAGGGTCAATTTTTGATATTACTACTTGTACGGATAGCGCAATTTTACCAATAAAAAGCGTCGTTTTCCATTCTATCTATTTATATAAAAGAAAAACACACTAACGTGACATCATCGCGATTTCTCCGCACTGGTACGTCCTAGGAGGCTGAAATTTGGCATGTAGGTCGCACTTGGGTCTTAGATGCGCGCTAAATTGGAAGCCATCGCCGAGTTAAATAGATGGTGTCAATTAATCTGTCGGTACACTAACTTAGCTTTCAAGCCCCCCCCCCCACCAACATATTTAGGCTAGAACCGCCTATGCTCTTACTATACGACCGTTTGGTGACTGGGATTTTTTTAAAAAGCCCTTGACTTCTCCATGACAGAGTGCACATCACACTCGGCTTGCACCAAGAGGTTCCGGGTTCGACTCTCGGATAGGTCGAAAAAAAGGTTTTTTCGAACTTTCTACTTGGTCTGGTTGTGTTTGTGGGTAACTCAGCCTCCTGAGGACAATTGAGGAGCTATGGTAATAGCGACAAGTGGTAGCATTATAAGATGAAAATTGTTAAAGTGTAGCTTAGGCTTAGTGATATTGGTGTGAATGTTGAAAATACCTTTTAATGCTATGATGCCCACAAACATTGGGACATAATAACACAAGGAAATATACATTTACATTTTTTTTTTACAAAAGCCCTTGTCCAACCAGAGTCTTCAAGAATATTTGCAGAAATCTCGTCATAAAGCAATGTGCTATAATACTCTACCGTCGTGTCAACAATTGCCAAAAATCAATCTACCCAATACCCAATTCATCAATGGCATTGAGTCTAAGAAAAAAGTTTTTTTTATGTGGATTTTACGTTTCGCCCAATAAATTATAATTTGTTATTTTTATTTATTTTCTTTACAATACAGAAAAAAGAACCATTAATGGGCACACATAAAAAGAGGCCTTTCCATTGATTACAAGGCTGTAAGATTATGTAAACAATATCACAAAGGTGTAGTATACATTGTGAGTATACATGCAGGACAGGGCAGGGTAAATTTTCATCTCTCAGGATCAATAAATTCATTCATTCAATAGTGGCATCATCGTGTTCGATGGCAGCCAGATGTATAAGACCAGCTCTAGATAGGTTGTAAATAGGTCTACTGCTATTTTTACTTTCTCTTCCTCTAGAAGATAAAGTATTGTATTCGTGCAGCAAATTTTGACTTTTTTTGGCCCAAAAAATCGTCTGACGGAACCCAAAACCCAAAATAAAGATCAAATATATCATTTCCTATTGCTTTTGGGCCATATTTTCACTTTTTCGGGTCATTTTTTTAATTCTCATCAAACATCTTGTATTGGAGACTAATAATTGACATGGTCCCTCAGAACCATGACAATTACTGTAATATAATTACGTCAGTAACACAACAGTTACAAACATACTGATATTACAGAGTTGCTTTCTGCGTTATTTTACACCATCAGCTCGGGTGACAAACAGACCAAAAAATAAAATTCGTTATGTTATAACGTTATAACTAGAGCTTTCGTTGCGTCAATGAATATATTGTTAAATTCAAAAAGTTATATTCAGAGCCTGCATGAAGTTTTTTTTTTATTATTATTTTTGCTTAACGGCTCTTTTACATCTATAGGTCATTCGAGACGGGAGTTTTATCCTCAATTCGCTGGAAACTTGCAAAACCACATTGACCTCACCCATTCAGGGTTGGGCCGAGAGCAGCCAGTTTCACGAGGCGCAAGGTATTACTTGGTGGGTGGAAACCTCGCTGGACGTTGCTTAATTTCAGTGATCTAACGGCAACTGGTGTATTTAACAGCTCTTTTACATCTATAGGTCATTCGAGACGGGAGTTGTATCCTCAATTCGCTGGAAACTTGCAAAACCACATTGACCTCACCCATTCAGGGTTGGGCCGAGAGCAGCCAGTATCATGAGGCGCAAGGTATTACTTGGTGGGTGGAAACCTCGCTGGACGTTGCTTAATTTACGTGATCTAACGGCAACTGGTGTATTCAACGTGCCACTGACGCTAATAGCTCATCATGATACCAGATATATGAGACTATAGCTTGAATGTTCCGGATTCAATTCACCCCAAACGTGACTAGTGTTTCAGTTACCCCAATGTATCTGTCTGTGTTAAACTTTGATAGTTACAAATTAGGCGTCATTAAATGTAATTATTCTTGGTATTTTGTTAGTTTTAGATTATCAATCTTTTATCGTATTATTTATTTTGTCAATTATACTTACCTCATTTGTCAATTATTTTATTGACAAAAATTTTGCGTCCTTTCAACGCCCATTTGTCTGTAGGGAAAGTCAAAAGTATACGAGACAAAATATGAGATATTATTTATGTCAAAAGATTAATTTCGGCGGCGCGAACAACCGGTTTTGCAAGAGAAAAAAAATCTCCATGGTATTCTTGCACCAATCTATTTCTTTCTTTAAATTTGGTTTAACGTCTATTGGTCATTCGAGACGGGGGTTTCTTTAACCTCCATTCGCTGGAAACTTGCGAAACAGCTATACCCACATTGACCTCACCCAGTCTGGGTTGGGCGTGAAAAATAGCCAACATCACGAGGGCGCGAACCCACGTGGACACCCACATGGAACAACTTCGCTGGACGTTGCTTAACTTCAGTGATCGAACGGGAACTGGTGTATTTAACGTGCACCAGTTCCCGTTAGATCACTGATGTTAAGCAACGTCCAGCGAGGTTTTTCTATGCGGGTGCCCCATTAAATACCATACTAATATTACCATATTTCTTCAGTTAATTTATAGAGTAGCCAGCGTCTATGGCACGTTGATCACACCAGTTCCCGTTCGATCACCGAAGTTAGGCAACGTCCAGCGAGGTTGTTCGTTCCATATGGATGCCAACTTGGGTTCGCGGCCTCGTGATGCTGGCTATTTTTCCGGGCCAACCTAGGCTGAGTGAGGTCAATGTGGGTAGTTGGTTTTGCAAATTTCCAGCGAATGGAGGGTAAAACTCCCGTCTTGAATGACCAATAGATGTTAAAGAGCCGTTAAGCCAAATTTAAAAAAATTATATTAAAAAGTCAATGCGTTAATCTCTATTGAAAAACTTTTAAGAACTGAGACGGAATTTGTTGCAGTGTGTTAAACCTTCGCAACATTTGGTTGCATCGCGTTGCAGCAACAAAATGTTGCGTGCAGTGGGAAAGCAGCTTTAGCCTGTGCCGGGTTACGTTGATTAACATGAGTCAGTCTTTGCACCAATTGAATAATGCCTATTTTTTTTATTTTTTTTTAAAAAAAAATTGCGATATTTATTATTGAAAAAATGTTTATGTTATTCTTATTTGTCTTAGAACTAAAAACACTCTAAGAGGAATCTGCTTTTCAAATTTTAGTTTTAGCCCACGTGGAACTACGTTGATGATGAATCTGTCATTATTTCAACAGGGATTTGCGTTTTATAAGTACTTTTTTTTTAATTTGGCTTAAGAGAATGAAAAATAGTTCAATATCTATTTTTCATTCAAGACGGGGGTTTTACTCTGAATTCGCTGGAAACTTGCACCCAGTCTGGGTTGGCCCGGAAAAATAGCCAACATTACGAGGGTGCAAAACCACGTGGCCATCCACATGGCACAACCTTGCTGAACGTTGCTTAACTTCAATGATCTATCGGGAACTGGTGTATTCAACGTGCCATAGACGCTGGCTATTTAGAAGTACTGATAGATATAGAGGTAACAAAAATTTTCAAATGCTCTTCTCCGTCTCCTGATATCATCATCATCATACTGTCCACAAAACATTAATATTATTAATATAAAATTATTTCGAAAGTAGCCCCAAAAATATTTCCTAATCATTCTCTCTGGAGATTTCTCTGGAACAGGCAAATGTGGAGATGTCATTATGCATGAACAATTAATCTTCAAAAAACTTTATCAAAAACAGGTCTTCCTTTCTTACTCTCTAGCTGACAATGAATGATGCCACCACCAGTGTCAGAATTTATTATTTGGTTAATACACAAAGGCTATATTAATTAAATAATTAATTAATTACTTCTGATGTGTATACCTACCCCTATGTTATAAAGGTGACACAATGAAGGAGCCTTCAAGCAGATTGTAAGTTACATCTTCATTATAAAAGAACTAGCTGATGTCCGCGGCACTTTATTTGCGTTTTCCCGTGGCTGTTGAATCCATATTAATATATATAAATGCGAAAGTAACTCTGCCTGTGTGTCTGTATGTATGTTACGCTTTCACGCTTAAACTACTGAACCGATTTTGATGAAATTTGGTATGGAGATAGACCAAACTTTAGGAAAGGACATAGGCTACTTTTTATCGCGAAAAAAAGGGGGTTGGAACTATAAACGGCCATGCCTCTAAGGCGCCAAGCGAAGCCGGCGTATTCTGCTAGTTCCAAATAATTTAATTTGCAAAGCAATTATTGGAACATCTACCATTACTGGGATACCTAGTAAAATTGAATATTCTATCCGAAGTTTTTTTTTTTTTTGGGGGGGGGGAAGTGTAATTCAGGTCCATTTTTTATATCCATTGCTATTCTGGATGTGTAATTTTACTATACCAAAAATAATGTACGAATGTTTTTGGAGAACTCACTTCCAGTTGAAATTTCAAAACTGGAAGGTTACATTGTGTTACGGTAATATTAAAAGTCGGTCTGTTGTTGGGTTTATTTTGGTATGGGAAGCTGGTTTTCCTATGGAAAAGGTTGTTCCCCGTCTATCCGTTTCAGAGTTACTATAAACTCCTTTTTAAGATAGACCCCAACCTGAGAGAGAAAACTATAATAGAAATGAGAACAACAAGATGTTAATGTTGAAAATTACCAAAGATTTAAATTTACGAAGTTGGTCTTTATTGGAATTCAGGACTTAGAAATAATTTATAAAATTGTTAAGTTGTTGATCGTCGAAATGCCAGAATTAGAATTCATTTTCATTGACGCTCGATCTGAAGTTCTCCTTTCAGATCGACCGTTAAATTAATTCCCGGCTTTCTATTGGCTGATGGTATTGAGTTCAGCCAATAGCAATCTCATATTAACTCTAAACAATTAATATTGTTTAAGTTCTCTTGGCATGTCGATATAATATTTCGACATCGGATGATGTATAACTTGAATTCTTTGTTCTATTGTTTAATTTTGATGCAATATATTAATATCTGATGCAAGAGACGATACCACACAGGATATTTCTGGAACTTATTATTCAAGCAATATACTGGCTGTGTTTTACGTCCAACACAGTGTGTCTGCAATATCATCTGGTCTTTGCGTTTTACAAGTGTACTAGAATTTAGGGGGGGAGGGTATTGATTTGTGTCCACCCTGCATATTCCAACCTTTAAAAGCCAGGATTTGAACGTTTCGCCTGGCACCTAGGAGGCACGGCCATTCTCACTTTTTAGTATTTCCTAAATTTTATATTACCCGTTTCCGGTTTCGAACTCGTAAATCTTGAATGGCTGGTCATATACCTTTGCAGAAAATGTCTTAAAATAAAGACTGAACAGCCACCTAAAACTTTCCCGCTTTAAGTTGATACGTTGTCGCGACTAATTTTAACATATCGGACCGTGACTGTCCGATTTTGGTGAATAAATTAGAAATTTGGCCGTAACATGAAAATGGTTTTACATATTTTAGTTCTGATAATCTTCCTGGGGTCGCAGACCATGATTTGGGCGGGGGGGTCCATTCCCATCAATTTTTCGCTATCTTCTACCGTTTGGGCTGTGGTATTGTAACAGACAACCCCTCATACATAGGTACATAGTTACATACGTACATACATAAAAATTTCTGATTTATATATTAAGATTAGATGTGTTTTAATTGTCTCTACTGCAGGTATAAAATAAGTGCATGGTCACTTAACTAATTCCGCACACATTATTTTTTCGCTTTTGTACTTGTAATTTTTACGGCGAAACAATACAAATTATACAAGTATACCACTAATAATATTGACTTGTAGTTAATTCCGAAATGGACTCCTGACCGTAAAAATAAGAATTTCCAAAAATCAGATACGTAACGTAATGACCAAAGGTTACGCGAAGTTCAAATTCGTCAAACATGGATTCTGTTAATAACATTTACGATTTTTATGATCTTATTATAATCTTACCGATTTTTTTCGTCTTGTCATTTGTAACCCCATCAAAAAAAGCGTTTCAAGTAGATGTGATCTCTTATTCATGACCTTTGCAAGATCCTCACAAACATCATTTTTCATTCCAACCAACATCCCGCGACATTATCAATTAAAATAAAGAGGAGGACATGTTCAAGAGCGACACTTTGAACAAGTTTTTTATTTTTATTTGAGGAACCATTCCTTTGAAGGAGTTTTTCGAGGGTCAAATTTTGATAAATGAAAGAAAAATGCATATTGGACTTTTTATTCACATACAGGGTATGTAAATAAAAAGGTTTTAAAATTGATATAAAAAAAAAATTGATAAAAAACATTTTTATCAATTTTTGAAAATATCTCGAAAACTATTGTACCTAAAAGTAAATTTGAAATTTCACAAAAATTCAGTTTGTACAATAATAAATAAAAAAATGGTTGGTATTTAATACAATAATGACACAATAATATCGTCAGTTACACAAGAAAATGAGTTACAGACCAGAGTTGGTTTTTGGATTGGAAGAAATTACGCCTCGAAAAATTATGAACTTTTTCTTCCGAAATTCAGGGCATGTCACAAAAAACAGAGTTGAGGTTGAAATGATCTTGAAGGGGAAACAGACACATCTTGAGATTGATTGAATCTTTCTTATGTCTAGCTCTGAAGATGTTCTCAGGAAAGGTTAAATCTGTTTTTTTTTTTTTTTTAATTTGACTTAACGTCTCTTTAACATCTATTGTCATTCAAGACGGAGGAGGTTTTACCCAACATTCGCTGGAAACTTGCAAACCAGCTACGCACATTGACCTCACCCAGCCTGGGTTGGGCCGGAAAAAATAGCCAACGATACGTGGTGGTCAGCCTTCCAAATTCTGACCACGCCCTACGTTGCTTAACTTCAGTGATCTGACGGGAACTGGTGTATTCAATGTTGTATGATCGTTGGCTTAAATCTAATTAATTTTTAGTTCAGGGACAAAATATTTAGTAGGTACTTCATAAACGTAAGTATGGGTTTATTTGAAATAGTATCCCAATTGAACCTACTTCTTATGAAACATTTGTTCTTTGTGTACCTACATTTTCATTAATTTTCCCGTTATTTGAGTATCTTGATGTCAATGACTCGGCACCCTGTATATCTAAAAGCAAGACAACTGACAAAGGAAACTTGTCTTTTTTCCCGTCTCCTTACTCTGTTTGGTTGAATCATCATAGATCATAATTAAATATTCATAAAGGTCACAAATCAAAATATGATTAAAATGAGATGGGCTGGGCTGTATTTAATTTTTCAAAAGAAAATCAGGATGCGACTTCTAAAAACTATCTCAACTGAAATGATTCATAAAAGTGTTCAGATACACTTACTCAATTTGCAATAAGCTTCACGATCACTAGAAATTGTNAGCTTGACGATCATTTGAAATTGTTCAGATACCCTTACTCAATTTACATTATTAAGCTTGTTGATCATTTGAAATTTACGTGAAAAGTTTTATACCTACTTGAAGTGAACAAAATATTACTAGTTCTGTAAATCAATATAGTTTTC
>CM022882.1:2978254-2989421 GCA_012654025.1 Pachypsylla venusta | reverse complement strand
TACTGATCACGCCCGACGTTGCTCAACTTCAGTGATCTGACGGGAACTGGTGTATTCAACGTGGTATGATCGTTGGCTACAAGTATGATTTACTTTTCCTCATGGAAAATTAGAAAGTCATATGTATGTATGTATGTATATATTTATTGTGTGCTAAATTTTTGCGACACATTACAATTGAATAAAATATGAGAAAAACAATATGATGATAATTTTAAATTGATTTTAAGTTTTTTAAATTTTAATTTTAAATTAATTTTAAGATAATTTTAAAATCATTTTAATTTCTTCCAATCCATATATTATGGATTTGAAGAAATTACGCCTTCGGTAATATTTGATGAAATGAAATGGGTACAATATGGGAAATGGGGCAGTAATACGAAAAAAAAATGTAAGTTTTTTTTTCCAAATCCACACTAAAACATAAAGTCAAGCCATTCGCTTTTCTTCTTCTTTACACAATCAAGTTCTCTGTTCGCTTTACATTTTTTTCATTCTTTCTTTTGATTTATGCTAATGCATTTTCTTCTGCCTCCCATATATTTCTTTCTAGTTATATTCTTGCAGTCGCGTCATTAAAGATAAGTTACATGTTTGTAAGGAGAAATCTATCTTAAATGTATCTTAGTTTTTTTTTTTGATGGTTTGAAATTTAAATTTAATTGTTTTATGATGATTTATGGTTGAAAATGTTGCGGTTATGTTTGTAAAGATGTAAAGAAAGGTACTTTGGAAAATGAATAACATCCAATTAGAGATTGTTAATAAATAATTATTGTACTCATGTTCATATGCTGTTAGTTTCCCACCAACGTGAGAGAAGTTATAAAATAATTAGAAAAGAAAATTCTTCCAAATTGAAAAGATGCTGAATATATTAATACTAGGTAGCTGTTTTCCCGTGCTTCGCTGCAGTTACAAAATTCAACAACAATTTTGAGATCGCGGAATTAAATCTCCTCAATTTTAGATTTTTGGTGGAACCGACCCCCAGAGTGAACACGGCTCNTGCAAAAAGACCCGCTCAATAGCGTCATTTTTGACATTAACTTGCTCCCACTTGAACTTTAATTTTTTTCCTTTCTTATTACGCACCTTCATACTAAGAGGGACCTGTGTGCCAAGTTTCAAGTCGCTACGTTTAGCCATCGTGGAGCTACGTTGATTATCAGTCAGTCAGTACGTCAGTATACCAACTGGGCTTTGCGTTTTATAAGGATAGATTTCCGTTGTTGTTGTTTTCTGTTCACTGAAAAAAACTCCTTATAATAAATATTGCATTTTATCCTAAGTCGGATCGCCTTTAAATTAGCTGCGAAAGAACGCATCAGTATTAGAGTTAAAGGAGCTGTTCTATTTTAAATACAATTTAGATAAAATATTTAGGATATTTGTAGTCATTGTGAAATATAAATTTCAAAAAAAAAATTGTATCAAACTACAAATATGTTACCTAAGGCGTAATTTCTTCCAATCCATATATGACTTACTAACTTTCCATGAGGAAAAGTAAATCATACTTGAGATTGTAAGAAGTTACTTGAGGGTGACAGCCTCACGGGCCGAGTCCACCTGAGCTGATGGTGTAAAATAATGCAGAAAGCAACTCTGTAATATGTTTATAACTCTTATGTTACTGACGTAATTATATTGTAGTGATTGTCATGGTTCTGGGGACCCATGTCACTTATCAGCCTCCAAGAACGGATGTATGATGACAATTAAAAACATAAGCAGTATACTATAAGTTATCTAGAGCCGCTGTGTCATACATCTGGCTACCATCGGATACGATGATGCCACTATTGAATGAATGAATTCATATTTGTAGTTTATACAAATTTTTTTTGAAATTTCTATTTCAAATACGTACTTCACATTACTTATTGCGGTATCAATAATAAATGTTTCCATTTCTTAGTTTTTAATTCAAATGGAATATTCTTAAATTTCAATTGATTTTTTTTTTGTGGGGGGGAGGGGTAAAATATACCAAGAGGATCTGTATCTCTTACTAGCAAGGCCGTACCCAGCAGGTACCCAGAGGGAGGGGAAGTCCATGAGGTCCAGACCCCCCCCGAAATTTCATTATTTTTTTTATGCATGACATACCTATGTAATATTGTAAGGTGGTACTCATCACCACCACCAACAAGAACATCAACAACGGCAACAATAACAAGAACAACATCAACAACAACTTCACCTTCCATAATCATCATTTTCCGGTGTTTATAGTCCTGGCTTGGCTGTCAATCCTTCGCCCCCCCCTTGAGAACACCACGTATCGTTGGCTCTTTTTTTTTAACCCCCGTCTTGAATGACCAATAGATGTTAAAGAGACGTTAAGCCAAATTTAAAAAAAAAAGTTCGAGAGTTATTGTGGAAAAAACAGAGTGTTAAGTAACAACCATGAAGTAAAATTAAGTAGCTCCCTTTTGGGATTAAAATGGCCTGCCTTAAGCGCCAAGCTTTTAGAGGCAAATGAAATTGCAGGTAGTTGTATAACGTACGGCGGAATATTATGAAGCACATAAAGATTTTCGATATGAGTTATTTTATCTGTTCTTCTATTTTCGATAATTAGTGAAACTTTGAGTCAACCACGAAAAAAAAACTCACCTCAAAATTTAATATTTTTATTTGATTAAAACGAAAATCTAGCCAAAAGCGCTGTTTCGTTTACTGTATTTGATGAATTTTGATATGTAGGTCCGATTTGGGTGTAAATGCCATCGAAAATTTTCTTTCAGTAACATATATAAAGGGTTCTGTGCTAAAAAAAACTTTTCATAATTATTTTCAAAATCAGGATGAATTGACTTTTGGAATAAATTTATCTGACTATGGATCTCGTCACTATAGATTACAAATATAAAAAGAGACATACAATTATACTCGTAGTACAAGGTTGGCTAAGGCCACATCTAGATCCGCCACGGAACTCAATATATTATAGTGCAAGGTTGGCTAAACCCACATCTAGATCCGCCACGGAACTCAATATATTATAGTACAAGGGTGGCTATGGCTAAACCCACATCTAGATCCGCCACGGAACTCAATATATTATAGTACAAGGGTGGCTATGGCTAAGGCCACGTCTAGATCCGCTACGGAACCCACAGCAATAATTTATTCCTATCAAAAAAATGCTAAAACCTTCAGCATTTTTCTTGCTTCTTGTCCTCAATAGATTTATCTGACATTTTTACACAGTTTATACCCTCACCGTTATTGTAGGTACAGGGTCGGCATATGGGGACATAACTTGTTATAGGATCATTTCTATGCAGTACATGCACTCCCAAAAGCGGTTCACGGTTGTTCCTCACTTAGCGATACAAGATTTTGGGTTGGGTTTGTTAACGTTATCCACGATATTCAGGCCCTTTTCAGAACAAAGTCTCAAAAAGGATCACCCACATACAACCGTAAACATACCTAGTCCACTGTATAGCACTCTTTGTGTATATGCTTGTGTGTTAAGCAATAAGATAAGGAAATGAAATAAATGCCTTTAAAAAACACTACTACCGTTATTTATGACGAGGATTCACTTACTTTTTCACTTCCGACTCGAGTTTCGTCTACTGCGTAGACATTTTCAAGGAAACTGACTGTTTGGTGTTGTTGTTATTTTTGGGTGTCCGATGGTAACTCAGCACCCACGTGATCAATCAGCTGATTTCTCTTATACACAAAGTTTGGAACAGTATCGACGATCGCGTTGATGCATTTATCTTTACTCATTGACGAATTGATGTAAAAATAACGGTAGTGTTTTTTAAAGTTACCAATAGGATGTCTAATATAAATTTGTTAAATAGCAAATAAATGCCATTATTGTCATCTACATTTCGCGGGCAGCAGTTTTACGAAGTATACTGTCTGATTGATCCTAGCTCGATTGGTACCAATCGAACATTTGGTTCAATGACAGATCTGTTAAGAGTCATTTAATTGAGATCCGCCGCTCCAAACAGGAGGACGTTGTCATCGGAACGAAAAATAGGCCATCTTTGGTCGGAAAAAAATTGGTCTAGAAGTACTAGTAATGACTGACAGGGCTGATGCCCAAAAAAAACGAGCGCGTCAAGGAATCTAATGCGGACCCTGTAGATATAGTAAAAGCAAAGAGTCCATTCCTTTAATTATAATACTTTACAGTCTCTATAAATCACACTTTTCTACCCTTTTTGTTAACTCTTTATACCCCGGCATGTCATAAATTTATACTTTTTTGAAAAAAATATAAAAAAAAAGAGGAAGAAAGTTGAGTTTGTAAAATTCTATATTAACTTTCAGAGTAGTGAGAGACGTCGCTTTGTGTCGATCTTCGGATGGAAGGGTGGACAAAAGATGGACATGAGCCACCTTGGTCAAATTTTGGTAATGGACGGAAAATGTTCGTGATAACTATTTCCCCCTTTCCTCTTGTCTCAGCAATAAACTTGATAATCATTTGAAATTGTTCAGATACAATTACTATATTTGCAATAATCATTTGAACTTGATAATCATTTGAAATTGTTCAGATACTCTTACTCAATTTGCAATAAACTTGATAATCATTTGAAATTGTTCAGATACAATTACTCTATTTGCAATAAGCTTGATAATCATTTGAAATTGTTCAGATACTCTTACTCAATTTGCAATAAACTTGATAATCATTTGAAATTATTCAGATACTCTTACTCTATTTGCAACATTTGAAATTGTTCAGATACAATTACTCTATTTGCAATAAGCTTGCTGATCATTTGTAATATACATGAAAAGTTGAATACCTATACGTGATATGAACAAATATTACCGTAAATCAATAGTTTTCTGTAGATCTTTTGTCGAGTTAAAACTGTTTATTCTGTTCTTAATCTGGATTTGTATATTGTCTCCCATTTTTGACCTTTTTCGACCGGCTGAAACGAGGTCTAGCTTAACTCCGCGAATTTCCTTTAAACTTTGGTATCACAATATCTTCATAACTCTCGAACGCCATGTCCAATTTTGATGAAACTTGGCATGGTAATTAATTATGTTCATGAAATTAGCTGATTGAGATACCAGGGGCCTCATGGCAGCCCATTATTTGAAATACTAATTTTAACAATGGTAAGAAATAAAATTGACGAAAGCACTTGTGATTTTTTTTGTGATAGATCACTGAAGTTAAGCAACGTTCAGCGAGGTTGTGTCATTAGGTGTCCACTTGAGTTCGTGCTCTCGTGATCCTGGCTATTTTTCCGGCCAAACCAGGCTAGGGAAGGTCAATGTGGGTAGCTGGTTTGCAAATTTCCTGCCAATGGAGGGTAAATCAAACGCTGGCTACTTATGATCTACAAGGGTCGTAAAGCTAAGGTTTCCAATACCGCAGTGGTAAAATACGAGTAAAAACCGATCGAAGTGAGGTTTAGTTTTAACTCTACGATTTTTAATGAAACTATATGAGCATATATTACATTCATTGATTTGGCTGGTTAATTTTTGAGCTCTTTTGAGACACTCGGGGCCTCATGTAGGACCATTAATTGAATGAAGTCGATAGTTCAACCGGGAAATCATATTTCATTCATTCATTCAATAGTGGCATCATCGTATCCGATGGTAACCAGATGTATGAGACAGCAGATAAGTTGTAGTGTAACTGCTTATGTTTTTAATTCCAAGTGGACACCCACATGGCACAACCTCGCTGGACGTTGCTTAATTTCAGTGATCTAACGGGAACTGGTGTATTCGACGCGCCATAGACGTTGGCTAACTCTCGAACTATTTTCCCGATGATGATTAAACTTGCTACGGTCATTTATAAACCCGTCCGGGGCTTCATGGTGCCATTTTAATTGAGTGAGATCCACAGTTCACAGGCATACAAGTATGTTTCAACTCTAAGGTGACACAATAAAATGTAAAGAGTGAAATAAAGGAGAGAAAGTGAGAGAACACTGGATGTGATGTTTTCTAAGTAAATGGGAAACTTGAAATTGATGGATAGGCACAAAGTTTCTGATTTGTCATGGGACTGTATAACACCTGGACAGCATTTTAACATAACTTGCTTTCGACTGCCATCTTAACAATCTCCCCACATGGAGCAGCATATTGACTTCGTCAGCTTTAGCACATCAATCATTATGTCCAAGTGAGTTCCATTCTGAACTATACTCAGCAAAATATATTTCAACTGATACGTGCTGATGGAGAGAAATGGATTGCGTAAGAGCCTCCTGATGTATATTATTATCAAACAGGTCGGGGTACAGCTGATGAAGAGAAACTCAATATAAATGAAGCGGTTGACAAAGGAAATCAAAGGAAATGGATTGAGTCAGAGCCTGCTGATGTATATTATTATCCAACAGGTTGTCAAGTAATTTCAAAATAAGTCCTTATCAATGCTATATTGTACCAATCCTACTCTACGGTAGTGAGGCCTTAAACTTCCGTAAAACAGATGAAGATAGACTGCAGATATTTGAAGAAAAATATTGAGAAGAATTTTTGGCCCAATATTTGATCCAGTCTTTCAGGAGTGGAGATTTTCTGAAAAATAGAGAAATTGAAGGAAGATATCAACATCCCAACAATATCCAGACAATGAAGAAACGCCGTCTCAACAGGGCGGGTCATGTCGTGAGGATGGAGGATAGTAGAATTGCAAGAATAGCGTTGGAATGAGACATAGAAGGTTACAGAACGAGAGCAGACTCAGAGCAAGATGGAAAGACAATATTAGAGACGACGTTGAGCTGATGGAAATCAAACCAGAAGATTGGAAAGAGATTGCCTTGATTTTTTCACATTTTAAAAGAGAGGAGTTTGGGTAGAGGCTGTTGAGAAAGCTTATGGTCGCTAAGGCCCCAGCCACTGAAAAGAAAGAAGAAGAAGAAAAAAAAAAATCAAACAGGTTGGGTTACAAAAACTCTGCCAATCATGGTACAACCTCGCTGAACGTTGCTTAACTTCAGTGATCTAACGGGAACGGGTGTATTCAAAGTACCATAGACGCTGGCTAGATATACAATATCTAACATGCCAAACTACATATATCTACATACTTGAGAGTCCAACGAATTAACAGATAGAAAGAATGGGGCAATAAGAAGCATAACGAAGATAGACTAGAGGAAGAGTGTAAAACAAAAAGAAGAGCATTTGAATACATCTGACAGGAGAGAGAGAGAATTTACATAAGATCACACAAGGAAAATCAGAGGAGAGAGGGAGAGAAACAGAAGAATGAAGGAAAGAGTGTGAAACAGAATAGATGGACAGGTCCAAAGTTGTGGATAATATATCAGACACGAGAAAAAGAGAAGAAAAACTAAATGTCGACATGGAAACGAGAAAAAATGTGTCAAGCGATATTTACATTCCGAATGGTTTTTAATGTTCAACTGATGTTATTTAAAAAGGATGTTTGAGATGAAGAAGAAAAATGTGAAAAAATCAAGACGAGTATGTGCTGTTTGGGGGGGTCGGGACAAAACTGATGGATATTAAATGGGAAGAACTTCCAAAAATAAAATGTGAAAAAATCAAGACGAGTGTGTGCTGTTTGGGGGTTCGGGACAAAACTGATGGCTATTAAATGGGAAGAACTTTCAAAAATAAAATGTGAAAAAATCAAGACGAGTGTGTGCTGTTTGGGGGTTCGGGACAAAACTGATGGCTATTAAATGGGAAGAACTTCCAAAAATAAAATGTGAAAAAATCAAGACGAGTGTGTGCTGTTTGGGGGTTCGGGACAAAACTGATGGGAAGGATTATGATTAAATGGGAAGAACTTCCAAAAATAAAATGTTGGGCTTCCAAGGAAAAGTTTATATATATAAAAGAAATAGCAACATTTGGTTTTCCCGTGTGGACAACATTCAACGTTTTTTGATTTTACACCTTTAATATAGTTTGACATAAAGCCGGTATAAGCTGTAGCCATCAGAATTTTCATTGGGGGTTGGTGAGAAAATCGAAATAGTTTTCCATTTTTAAAGTTATACTTCTTTAGGCGTGTTATGAAAAAAAGATGAGAGTGAAATTTCATGATGCGCGCACAACTGTAACAAAAAATTCTTACCGCATCAGTGTAACACAAAATTAACACAGATGAAGTTATTTATGAAAAAATTATGAAGATGAAGTTATGAAAAAATGATGACAGTTAAATTTAAATATTGTATTTTCTCATTCTTTATCCATAAAACAGCATGGCTCAGTGGCAAGTAAAAATTATTAAATTTATTTTTAAAAAAACTTCTCACGCGCCCACATAAGTACACATTTTTTAGCTAACCGAAGGACAAGCGAATGATACTTGCTCACCGATTTTCCAGTTGTACTATAGGAAGAGGTCATCTTCCTTGTTACAACATCCGATCCGTTTTATTTGGGTTGGAACCTCAACCCTCGCCATATTTAAAGGCCTATGCTTTATCAAATGGCCTTTTTATGTAAAAAATTGAAATATTTATGTATTTTTTATTTACCGATTTGAATGAATCAGTTTCTTTTTCTTGAAAACATAAATCGGACAATGCAGGAAATGTATATTTCTAATAATGACTAGATCATGGTCCCCATATTTTCTTTATTTTTTTCGAAATATTTCAGAATTCGGAAGTAAACAAAACACATTTTCTGGCGCTATAAGTTAAAGTCAATTTTTTTTTTTTTTCTAACAAAAAGTAGGTTTGAGGGTGTACAAACGTTCTATTCAAAGGTTGTTAATGAGCAGTAATATATCTCGTAGCAAAGTTAATACTCACAATAATGACTGACCTTTGCAGAAAAGTGATTCATCTCGAGGTATTGTCTTTCGCTAGTCACTTGAACGTCATTTTTTAAACAGTAAATATTTTATTTTTTGTCTAAACTTTATTTTTACAAGGGAAGAATAAATAACCGAGAATATTTCATTCTGTTTACTCACAATTGTTTGAAGAGGAAGTTTTGTGAAGAAAATTTGTGTTGTATCTACTAGAAATTTACTCGTAGGTATCTCTATTAAAAACTGAGTAGTTTAGGGTTGGATAAGGGTGGCCGAAAGACTACGAGGCCAATTATTATTTTTTTTTAAAAAAGAATTTGGTTTCATACCTCATATGGGTAGGGTCGGGGATTCTTTCCTTGATTCCCTTTTACCAAAGGCCCCCCCAAATCTTTTCTCTTTCAGCATAACGTTTTCTCTTTCAGCAAAAAGGTCCTATCTTATAAACATATACGTTACTCTTTCATCTTAGAACTTTCTTCAAGTCAACGACTTAACCACGTTGAATACAAAAGTTCTGATGTTGTCTAAGCCGTACCCAAGATATTTTTCGAAGAGGGGGTCCGAAGGATTGACAGCCAAGCCAAGACTAACACCTGAAAATAATGATCATGGAAGGTGATGTTGATGTTGTTGTTGTTGATGATGATGAAGATATTGTTTTTGTTGATGATGATTGTAGTTTATTCTGGTGTTGTTGATGATGATGATATTGTTGTTGTTATTGTTGATGATGATATTGTTGTTGTTGATGATGTTGTTGTTTTTGTTGTCGGACCCCCCCCCGTGTCTGTAGGTAAGCAACATCAGCATTTTTGATTTTGATGGGAATCTTCTTGGGGATATCAATATCACAAATAAAGGCCAGTTTGCTTAATAAACCCCTATACGGAAATGGACCCCAAGGTAGCTATGGCCAGGGGCGTATTTAAGGGTATATCTTAGAGAGGGACGGTTCAGCACTTAGGGAGGGGATACTTCCGTAGGGTATGGTATACACCCAGGCACAGGGGTGTCGGAGCCGCCGCCGCTTTGGGGGAAAATTTTGAATAATTAGAATCGTCCTACGCTCAATTTTTGTGATTTTAAAAGATCAACGGTTGGTTTTAGAAAAGAGCTATTCCGGTCTTTTTTGTAGCAAAACAAATTTTAGAAGACATGTCATACCTTACACAAAAAAAAAAAAAAAAAAAAAAATCCCATCAAAAGTTTTAGGCATTTTCATTTCAGGACCCCACCATACCTCCGCCCCTCATCGGGGGAAAAGTGCCAAATACTCACCAAAGAAGCATGATAACAATCGGGGACGTCATGAAAAAAATGAAGTCAATCGCAAAATAATTCGATTTTTAATAATTATTTTTCGATTTCTAAGTGCCAACTTTGGGTGGCCCTAGCTACCTTGGGGTCCATTTCCGTATGAGGGTTTATTACGAAAAGTGGCCTTTATTTGAGCTCTACTATACGTGGTTTCTTTTTTTGCATTTCCTTTTGAAACACCTTGTGTATCTTTTTTCAAGATGAGGAAGACTTGTGACATACTTCAAGTTCAACATTTGAGTTCGATTTTTCACTTTAACAACTCTCGATTTTTCTTCCTCCAAACACTTTTTTTTAACAAAAAAGAAATAATAAAAAAATGAATGACGTCTGAAATGTCTTGTGATTTTTCACAAGATTTATTTTTAATGGGTCTACTGATGATAGCTTTACTAGAGAGGCCGCCGTTGAGATCTTCATTCTCCACCATCACGTGCGCGGGTCAATCAAGTGTTGATTTAGGAAAGGAACTAAATACTTCCCGACCAACAGTTTTCTGTGTAGTTTCGAGAATGAAGTCCTCATAAAAAGAATCTATAACAGGCCTGCCATTCTAAACTCAGCAATATCCACTTTTTTTAAGAGTGAGTAATTTAATCCTTAAATAATATGTTAATTATATAAGTTTTTTTTTTTTTTTTTTTTNTTTTTTTTTTTTTTTTTTTTTTTTTTTTTTTTTAAATTTGTATAACGTCTCTTTAACATCTATTGGTCATTCGAGACGGGGGTTTTACACTCCAATCGCTGAAAACTTGCAAACCAGCTACCCACATTGACCTCACCCAGCCTGGTTTGAGCGGAAAAAATAGCCAGCATCACGAGAGCGCGAACCCACGCGGACACCCACATGGTACAATCTCGTTGAACGTTGCTTAACTTCAGTGATCTAACGGGAACTGGTGTATTCAACGTGCCATAGACGCTGGCTTATTATAAGTATTATAAAATATTAACTTTTAAATAAATTAAAACAAAACACTTACCAAAAACACTATTTATAATTATTTATGAAGAAACTAGTTTCGAATCATTCGATTCATCATCAGTCTAGTCGAGTCTAAAGATGGAAGT
>CM022882.1:2927869-2945711 GCA_012654025.1 Pachypsylla venusta | reverse complement strand
TAATATCTTTGAATAAAATATTGAATTTTCTAAATAGGAGCCGTGTTCACTCTGGCGGTCGGTTCCACCAAAAATCTGAAATTGAGAAGATTCAATTTTGTGATCTCGAAATTGTTGTTGAATTTTGTAACCGTAGCGAAGCACCGGAAAACAGCTAGTATAATTATAAAATGTTGAACAAAAAGAAACAATGCTCAACATCATCATCATCAACCACCTGCAATCTTGCGAGAAAGAATTGTGCTATTGAATAGACAATGAAATTTTCAGCTTGACTTTATAGTTTATCAGAAAACTTCTGAAGGAATTAAGCATAAATATAATAAATTAATATATTAAAACAAAAGTCAGTCAAGATACAGATTGTTCAGTAGGTGGTGAGATCTTCGCTGACGATAATATAGAAGTCAGCAAGGTTACAGAATGTCTACGCGGATGATGTTTCGTGGAGGACCAGGTTACAAACGAAGAACATCAATGATATAATGACAGATGAATATGTAAGCATAAAAAAAATAAAATAATAATACAAATAGTTTGTTGACAGGAAAGTGACCAACACCAAAGACATAATGGCTATAAGGGGTCTGGCGAAGCAAAAGAGCTGTACGTATCCTAGAAATACCAAGCTCCTATTTCATTTTAAGAACCGGGGGTGTGGAGTTTTTCAATTAAGACCATAAATCAGACGCCTATGTTCATTACTAACTAACTCCAAGCAAGGCCGTAGCCAGGGGGGGTCTATGGGGTCCAGACCCCCCCGAAATTTCATTACTTTTTTTAGGCATGACTTATGTATTATTGCAAAGTGTAACGAAAACCACCACCACAACCAAGAACAACAACAACAACATCACCTTCTATGATAATCATTTTCAGGTGTTAGCCCTGACTTGGCTGTTAATCCTTCGGACCCCCTCCTCCCCCGAAAAAAAATCTTGGGTACGGCCCTAACTCCAAGAGTTATGGAAAACTGACTACAAGTGCGACTTCGCAGCCCTGGTGCTAACAATGTACGAATATTACATACAGGGTGGTCCATTTTAAGTGACGTAGTCGATTTTCTCGGCCTCTGCAAGAGATACAAAAATTCTATTCTGAGATCATTTTCATAGCTCAAAGGGGGACATGCTATAGTGATCTTTGCAAATCTGTCAAGGTTACGGGTTTTTGATGTCAACTTCATTTTCTTAAATGGAACGACCTGAATTTTATTGCAATTTGAATTTCAAGTAAAATTCTACATTCATTCAAAAAAAAAAAAAAAAATGAAAAATCCANGGGGGGGGGTCCGAAGGATTGACAACCAAGTCAAGGCTAACACTTGATAATGATGATCATAGAAGGTGATGTTGTTGTTCTTTTTAAAGGCTTTTATTTGACTTACAATTACTATCTGTTTTTTTACGAACAATGTTCCAATGATTTGAATAATGTACGAACAAAATTCTAATGATGTTAGGAACAAAACGTTTGATTGCTGCACAACTTTTCAAACACCGGGTATGTGCACATGTAGTTGAACAATAAACAACATACCCAACAGACAGTTGTTGTTCTTCTTCTTCTTTATATTTTCGTTTGAATGATGCACAACTTTTCAAACACCGCACATGTAGTTGATCTATAAACAACATACCCAACAGACAGTTTTTGTTGTTCTTCTTCTTTATATTTTCGTTTGAATGATGCACAACTTTTCAAACACCGCACATGTAGTTGATCTATAAACAACATACCCAACAGACAGTTGTTTTTCTTCTTTATATTTTCATTTGAATGATGCACAACTTTTCAAACACCGCACATGTAGTTGATCTATAAACAACATACCCATCAGACAGTTGTTCTTCTTCTTTATATTTTCGTTTGAATGATGCACAACTTTTCAAACACCGCACATGTAGTTGATCTATAAACAACATACCCAACAGACAGTTGCTGTTCTTCTTCTTTATATTTTCATTTGAATGATGCACAACTTTTCAAACACCGCACAGGTAGTTGATCTATAAACAACATACCCAACAGACAGTTCTTCTTCTTCTTCTTTATATTTTCGTTTGAATGATGCACAACTTTTCAAACACCGCACATGTAGTTGAACTATAAACAACATACCCAACAGACAGTTGTTCTTTATATTTTCGTGTAATTTTCAATTTTAAACTTACTATGACATAGATTTTGTTGTCTTTCCTTAAAAAGTACAAAAAATATTTTATGTCCTCTGACAATTATTTTGACATGAGATTTTAAAATATATATTCATAGGAAAATTATGCTCCTGTTTCTTCAATTTGATAGTTTTGAAGTAGATAAACTGAATTTAGGAAAATATTTTGTGGAAACGTATTTTACAGATGAAGTCATGTTTAATTTGAAAGACATAGAATAGAATGAGGTGTTGAATACAGGAGGGTTTCAGGGCCTTAATTTTTTTTTTTTAATTTTTTATTATTTAATATAAAAAAAAATAAAAATTTAAAAAAATTTAAATTTTTAAATAAAAAATTTAAATTTTTTTATTTAAAAACAGTTTAAAAACTTTAAATAAAATTTAAAAACAACAGTGATTAAATCCTAAGAGTATTGTTTACTCTCGATTTAATTACTTGACAACAGATATTAAATTTAAAAATATCTTGGAAGCTGGTGATAATAATAATACTGCTTATTTATACTGCTCGAATGAGACTAACGAGTCCCTTTACCCCAGCAGTAAGCTTGTACTATTATTGTGGTCAAATTCTCAATTAATTGAGAGGATAAAATCCTACCTTGGTTGGGTTTCGAACCCGCGACCTCCTGATTACCAGGCGAGCGCTTGACCACTGAGCTACCAAGGCAGTTATAAAAGTAAGATTATTGGGTAATTCACTTAGTTGATGTGTACTTTTCTTCTTGGCAACAAATAATATTTATGATTGCTGTACAAGCTGAAAGGTCGCACTATATTTTAAAATCAGTGCCCTGCAATAGCCATTGTCCCATATTAACCCAAAATTGTTAACTTCTGATTTTGTGTGTTTGAAAATTTGTCAAAAATATTAAGTCGATTTATTTATTATTCAGAAAAAAACATGAAAAATTTCATTTCTCACCGCGCCTCTTAGGAAGTCCCGGGCCTGGGGGAGTTCCTCCCCTCTCATCGGGTTTGCAGAGCTTCATGACTCAATAGTTTTCTTATGGGAAGCTCCCGGAGCGGACTATTCCCAGGATGCTATCCTTGAAGGTTAATGGTGGATTGCTGCTGATTGAACCCAGCCGCTTAAAAATTGACTTTTTGAAGAAAGGAATGCAAAAAGTCAAGAACAAGAGTTTGGTGAAAAATGTTAGCTATATCACCCAAAAAGCATTCAGTAACATACTTCGGTTCAAGAATCAATCATATAGAAAAATCACTTAGAAAAATATAATATCAGCCAACGATACCACGTTGGTATATGATCATACCACGTTGAATACACCAGTTCCCGTCAGATCACTGAAGTTAAGCAACGTCCGGGCGTGGTCAGTACTTGGATGGGTGACCGCTTGGGAACACCACGTATCGTTGGCTTTTTCCGGCCCAACCCAGGTTGGGTGAGGTCAATGTGGGTAGCTGGTTTGCAAGTTTCCAGCGAATGGAGGGTAAAACCCCCGTCTTGAATGACCAATAGATGTGAAAGAGACGTTAAGCCAAATTTAAAAAAAATATATATATATATATAATATCGAAAATTGCGGTCCAATCCAATTCCATTAGGCCAATAACTTATTAATATAAAAATTCCAAAATTTGACCAAAAATCAGATTGGACGAAAAGGGAACAATTTTTTTTTTTTTTTGAAGTTTGTGACAGCTTCTCTCCATATCGGGACTTTGTGTTGATACTGAAATGACTTTTTGACAGATTGACATTTTATCAAAACTCAAAATAATTCCAAACACAACTAAACTTACTCAATTCGTAAAAAGTTTTTTGTTGAATAAAAAATAAATGATTAATTTGTGGTTTGTAACGAAAAGACAAATGTTTATATTTTTTCGGAGCATACACCCTTTAAACGAATTTTCTTTAATTATCTACGTTTTAATTGTAATATCTTCAATGGATAACAAACAGCAGCGTATATTGTGAGAGTTTTGTGAGAGGTTTGAGAGACGTCTTTAAGAGGACCTTTGTCTGCTGGGTACGGTGGAAGGAAGTTTGATGTAACACTTGATCAGATCTTATAATTGTGGTGAAACAAGCGCTGGTCTTGATCGTTCGGAGCTATACGATTTTTAACTTTTAAATAAGTGTCCAAAACTAGCTTTTTGAAAATTGTGGGGGGGGGAGTGGGGGTATTTTTTTAAAATAAAAAATATCAAAAGGCACACCCTTCCACAAGATACAACCAAATGAGACATCTCCGATCAAAATCGGTCCGGTAGATTTTGTTGTAGCCCCGTCAACATCCAAGAAGAAGAAGATGAAGGAAGTCTCCTAGGATTTTATACTGCTGTCGACCTTCATCTCTGGTTTATGTTCCTTGCCGTGTTCGAGATGACGTTGTACAGTACTTCCCTATGTTAGTTCGGCAGTGACTGGGTTTTTCTGCTTTACTGATACTTGGGATCAAGTTTTGCTTAGGTTTATTAGGTTTGCCAAAGGGAGTCAAGCCTCCCTGTGAGAATATGTAGACACATAGAGAACAGTGGCAATGGTTTAACAATTTCTAGATGGACTCTATTTTTGAAGCTTCTGAACGTCTCTTTAACATCTATTGGTCATTCGAGATGAGTATTTTACTCTCCATTTGCTGGAAACTTACAAACCAGCTATCCACATTAACCTCACCCAGCCTTGGTTTGGCCCGGGACCAGCATTCACAGGGGCGTGAACCTACGTGGTCATACACTAAGTAAAACATCTATGGACGTATCTTAACTTTAGTGTTCTTACGGCAATTACAAGTAAAACATCTATGGACGTAGCTTAACTTTAGTGTTCTTACGGTAATTACAAGTAAAATATCTATGGACGTAGCTTAACTTTAGTGTTCTTACGGCAATTACAAGTAAAACATCTATAAACGTAGATTAACTTGAGTGGTCTTACTGTAATTGGCGTATTCAACGTGCCAGAAACACTGGCTAAGATGTTCCCTCTTGTTCATTCCCAATGTTGCGCAATAAATTGTCAGATTTTAGCCCGATAATTGTAAAAGCATAGGACGTTCGAACCGATTTGATGATACATATTCACAAAATTACAACTTTTGACAACATGCATGCGAAAAACTTGGCGAATTTGGGACGGCGGAGTGTCATACCATTGCTCTTCTTAGAAATAAATCAATTAATAGACAATCCACCAAATTGCAACTTGTGACGTCATGCTCCACTCTTGACAAATTTGGGACGGCGGAGTGTCATACCATGGCTCTTCTTAGAATTAAATCAATTAATTGGCAAACCACCAAATTGCAACTTGTGACGTCACACGCCGATCTTGACAAATTTGGGACGGCGGAGTATCATACCATGAATCTTCTTCTTCTTAAATCAATTAATAGACAAACTACCAAATTGCTGTGACCTCATGCGCCGATCTTGACGAATTTGGGACGGCGGAGTGTCATACCATGGCTCTTCTTAGACCTAAATCAATTAATAGACAATCCACCAAATTGCAACTTTTTACGTCATGCGCCGATCTTGACGAATTTGGGACGGCAGAGTCTTAATACCTTATCATGATAATTAATTTGACCAATCCCTCTCTGTCTCTCTTGTAATAACAACATCATGTTCAGCTGCGACCTTTTAATCAAAATAACTTTTCATTAGAAACTTTTTGTTTGACTGGACTGACGACGAAGAAAATGACTACTTGACTTTTGGGTGAAAAGAGGAAACTCTCTTTTTCCAACTGTGAGAAAAAAAGAATAGAAGAAGAATGAGTTTTAGGACATTTTTCAGAAAATGTAAAAAGGTTTGATTTGAAAGATATTTGCTTGAATGAAAGAGGGAAGGTTCATCAGCATTGTTGTTGTGTTTTGAAAAATTAAACTTTTCCTTATTGTGTACGTAACCCATTGTAAATCATGTTGATGGATTTGTCTAAATGAGATTTGAATGACCATTCTTATACCGAGTGGCAACGAAACTAGGGATGGGCTAGTCATACACGAGTCGAATCATCTCTTTGAAATGAGTCGACTCTTCATAGAGTCGACTTACGAGTAGCTTTTTTTTTTTTTGTTGAGTGATAAAGATAATAAAGGGGGAAATATTTTTCCGGGTGTTTGTTGTTTACTGAAGGAAAATGTTCTTTTATTCTGGTGACGATTGATTGTGATGTCTTTTTTAGTCATCCACGAGTCGAATCATCTTTTTGAAATGAGTATTCACCGAAGTTGGGGACGTTTATTTGGCAGATGCCCCTTTTGTCAATTGTTTTTATTATGTCTTTCTCATCAAATAAGGGGTTTTTGAAAATTGTGACACGATAAGAGTCGAGATCGAGAGTCAACTCATATTGGTGAGTCGAGTCGAGTCATGTCGACTCATATTGGTGAGTCGAGTCGAGTCATGTCGACTCACCTACGTGAGTATCATCCCTAAAAAAATCCCATCCCTAAACAAAACTAATACCAAATCACATGTTGTACATGGGATTTGGTTTTTGAACGAAATCTATATATTACCCTCATTTTTTATCGGACAGCAAATCGGCAAACACTCCACATGGTTGCTAAGTTCGTTCTTTGTCCAAGAATTATAAAAATCTATACTGCATTATCATTGTCTTAGGATCTTCCCTGCATCAGATCTCTTCCCATCGTACACGAGAGGCAACCGTCAGGAGTTCTGTGCAGAGTTCTGATATTGTGAACATCTTAATATACCAAACTCTCAAGATTTACACATTCAGCGTGTTAAGTACTCAGCTGCGGTTACCCTCAGGAACATTACTTGAGAAATTTTTAGTAACAGACGTGTGGAGTTTTTTGGGGGTGCACTTATCCTGATGAGATATCAAGCTATACCTCAGCAAAGCTACTTTGTTTTCCAAAGTTGTTGAACAGCCTCCTAATGCCATAAAAGTATCCAAATGATGTCAAAGGAACTTGTGGTGCCATGAGGGTACAGTGATGATGGCAAATGTGATTGTGGCTTTATCTCAGGACGACGAAAGACCACCTGCTCCCCTGACCGAATGCTGGGTTCCCGTGTACCGAAGAGACCGAATGTTGGCTAATAATGCAGCCATCCGAGTGGTAGAACTTGCCGGACTCAATGCCGGAATCAGGACTTGCCGAGATTTGTGGTTAGACAAATATTTATGGCCATATATTACTGAGAAATCTCGGGACAACAATATTCTCGGCAGGACTTTTCGGGGTTTGTGGTCGGCAGGAATTGTTGAGTTTTGATTTCAGCACTTTGTGACTGAACCTCTGGAAAATGATTATCATTGTTCTTCTGAGTCTATGAGTAGCCCTTCAACCCGGAGTACTCGACAGAAGAGACTTAGGGTGTATATGAGTACCCCTTCAACCCGAAGTACTCGACAGAAGAGACTTAGGGTGTCTATGAGTACCCCTTTAGTCCGAAATACTCGACAGAAGAGACTTAGTGAGTATATGAGTAGCCCTTCAACCCTGAGTACTCGACAGAAGAGACTTAGTGAGTATATGAGTACCCCTTCAACCCGAAGTACTCGACAGAAGAGACTTAGGGTTTATATGAGTACCCCTTCAACCCGAAGTACTCGACAGAAGAGACTTAGGGTGTATATGAGTACCCCTTTAACCCGAAGTACTCGACAGAAGAGACTTAGGGTGTCTATGAGTACCCCTTCAGTCCGCAATACTCGACAGAAGAGACTTAGTGAGTATATGAGTAGCCCTTCAACCCTGAGTACTCGACAGAAGAGACTTAGTGAGTATATGAGTACCCCTTCAACCCGAAGTACTCGACAGAAGAGACTTAGGGTGTATATGAGTATCCCTTCAACCCGAAGTACTCGACAGAAGAGACTTAGGGTGTATATGAGTACCCCTTCAACCCGAAGTACTCGACATGAGAGACTTAGGGTGTATATGAGTACCCCTTCAACCCGAAGTACTCGACAGAAGAGACTTAGCGTGTCTATGAATACCCCTTCAACCCGAAATACTCGACAGAAGGGACTTAGTGAGTATATGTGTAGCCCTTCAACCCGAAGTACTCGACTGAAGAGACTTAGGGTGTATATGAGTAGCCCTTCAACCCGGAGTACTCGACAGAAGAGACTTAGTGAGTATATGAGTAGCCCTTCAACCCGGAGTACTCGACAGAAGAGACTTAGTGAGTATATGAGTACCCCTTCAACCCGAAGTACTCGACAGAAGAGACTTAGTGAGTATATGAGTAGCCCTTCAACCCGAAGTACTCGACTGAAGAGACTTAGTGAGTATATATATGAGTAGCCCTTCAACCCGGAGTACTCGACAGAAGAGACTTAGTGAGTATATGAGTACCCCTTCAGCCCGGGAGTACTCGACATAGGAGACATTTGAATTCAGCACATTCCAAACAAAATATTGAAATTTGACCTTTTTCTTGAAGTTTTTTCTTCTAAATTAGACATGTTCAAATAACCAATCCCAAGATAAGTATTATAAGTCAGCTTGATTTTAGAACAAACATCAGAAAATCTGAAATGCTTGTAAACGTCTTAATCAATAATGCTTAAGAATGACAATCCGGACAACCTGTGGCGGCTCTGGTAGTCAAAAATCATTTAAATGAAGAAAAAAAAATATGACATTTTGAGGGGTGTATTTTTTTCGTGGTCAATTTCAAAAATTCAGTATTGAAAATAATCGACCAAAAAACATGAATAGTAGAACCAGACTACGTTTGAATAAATTAAGAAATTTGAGACTTAAGAGGAATACCCTTATATATGGTTGTAGACTTAGGGTTCGAGGATTAAGTACTCGTTGATGAAAAACGCGTTTCTAAAAAAACAGAAAAGAAACTTAAAACACTTTATTACGCACAGCCCTTTATATAGATCTCAAACTAATTCCTAAAAGTTTCTAGTACACAAGGAACTCTCTATAACCTTCTACATTGTTGTCGAAAGGGGAAGCAAATTAACTGAAAGATTAGGTACATTCCAAAAATTCCAGATTCGAATATAAAGGAGAGGTTTCGCTATCTATTGGATTTCTTTGGAATTAATTTTCGAATCATTTTTAAATTCAGGCCGGTGCCGCTGTACTCTGTTCTATTCACTTCAATATAAATATAGGAAACAGGCGAGACCACGTTGTCGTTGAACGTATTACTATCAACATGTGCAAATGATTTCTGGCAACTCTGCCGTGATTCCAACTCTGTATTTATCATGTCCACAAGATCTGTGTAAATCTTTGTCTCAGGCTGCGTTCCTCTAACTGGCGTTTCTCGCGATTTCATTAAATTTCTGAATGTATTATTCAGAATCACGCTACTTTTAATACCTTCTCCGGATTTTATATACGAGTATACGAACTGCAGTTAGCCAAAGATGAAGAAAACCGGGATTAAACTTACTAACTACTATCTATAAGGATATATATCAGTTATAATCAGGTGTGCTCAAACTCTATGGGGCGTAGAAACACAGAAGTTCAAATTTTTATTTTATAAACATATTTTCTTTATTTATCCATATACACATAATTCAAAACATATACAATATTGAAAATAAAATAAAGAAATATGGTACTCCACTTGAAAACTCATTGAGAGATATAAATGAGTTTGTGTTAAGTTGGGTTGAATGTAACAGATTCAAAACAAACTTTAGCTTAACTCAAAACGGTAAGACCTGTGTACTGTGTACGTACAAACGACCAAAAAGAGACTAAACAATAAGCACATTAAAGAGCAGCAGATATGAGAAGGTTATTGCGCACTAAATGATATTTACAAAATTCACATTGTCATGCGCCGCGCCGCCTTGGTTCGTCTGACAATCATCATTGTTGATGGATTGAGACAACTCGTTAAACCAAATTGATAGCACTAATGCTGTTTGACAGACACTTCAACCAGAACAAAAAAAAAGAATATTTGGTTTGTAAAAGATTGTTTCATACTAGGTGCAAATATTTAATATAGTAAATATATGTTGAAATGTAGATGCATTTTCCAGCCATCTTTCCAGCCATCGTCTATGGACTTTGAATACATTAGTTAGATCACTAAAGTAAAGCAACGTCCAGCGAACTTTTACCAAGTGAGTGTCTAAGTAGGTTTACACTCTCGTGCTGCTGGCTACTTTTCCGGCTAAACCCAGACTGTGTGAGGTCAATGTGGGTTTGTATAAGTTTCCAGCGAATGGAGGGTAAAACGCCAAGAAGAAAAAGGTTAAGGCTATGTTCACATGAACGCGCGGTATGACGAACCGCGCGGCACAAGATCTAATAGTGGATATTGTTTACATGAACCGCGCGGTACTAGTTCTACAAACTTGTATGAATGTGATCATATGAAACCGCGCGGTCATGTCAATCTAGTCTTAGACACAAAGCACGATTGATTGTGAGAATCAAAGGAACTCGACAATAAATAAACACAGAAAGTTTGAATTTGGAACAAAAGTTCGTATTTTAGCCATGGCGGATATTCCGAAATTTTCATTTTGTCAACAAGCCTAAATTAATTATTTTGACCGAAAGAAATTCTACAGCCAGGTGAAGAGAAGCATAGTTGAAGGCATCAGCAAGTAAAGTGTAAGGTTTATTTTTCCAGAGATACTACGTTTATGGAAAATGTTCATCGGTACTCTGAAAAGTTCAGGTTAGGCTATTTCTTCTTAGAGCCTCGAATGCATCTTTCAAACTACTACATTTTCCATATTCCTGGTTCTATTCTTAACAGAATAGAACCAGTTCAATATTTGTATTAATACCCCAAGACGAGAACTAAAGCATCGTTCAAACTGTTCTTAAAAGAATAGAACCGGTTCAGTATTTGTATTAGTACCCCAACACAAGAACTAAAGCATCGTTCAAACTGTTCTTAATAGAATAGAACCAGTTCAATATTTGTATTAGTACCCCAATACAAGAACTAAATCATCGTTCAAACTGTTCTTATTAGAATAGAACCAGTTCAATATTTGTATTAGTATCCCAACACAAGAACTAAAGCATCGTTCAAACTGTTCTTATTAGAATAGAACCAGTTCAACATTTGTATCAGTATCCCAACACAAGAACTAAAGCATCGTTCAAACTGTTCTTAATAGAATAGAACCAGTTCAATATTTGTTTTGCATTAAATGATTGTGACGTCACTTGATTGATTTGTTACATTGGTTTATCATTTTTCTGTTTGTCCTCTCCTAACATCATGTGGTTTGTCAAAATCACTCAAACTATCCATCAATCTTTGTTTCAAGTTGAACCGTTCCCTCTGCTTTTTGTATCACTGTTCCTAGTCTCTTTATGTAAATGTATATTTCTTTGTGTTATTATGTCACAATTTTTGTGGGCATCATAGCATTTCAAGGTATATTCAACATATACTATAGTATCACTAAAAATAACTGCTTTTGATTGACACTAAACAGGGGGCTTCCCCAAAGTGTTTCTACAAAAATTCAGGAAAATCTAAAACTACTTACGTATTATATTATAATGAGCATTTTGTGACTAACTGTGCTTTGTAATTCTATGAGTAGAAGTTCAATCCATATAATTATTAATTAACTTACCTGAAATCATAAAATCAAACAAAAAATCAATATTGATAAGGGTATTTAAATTTTAAGAGATTGTACATTTCTGTGATCATTATATATTTATTCAAAATAATGCCCAGCGACTTGGAGGGCTTACGATTTATGCACTTAAAAGGAGAGTGGATCGTTTTTGTATAACCTAACCAACACAGTACTGTCTATCCTCCAAAGGCCCAGTGTCCAAAATTTTGGACATTCATATTGTAGGACTAAAAGCCCAAAGAAATAAACGAGATATCTTTGAAGTAGAGGTGTTTTGGACCATGAACATTCAATTCATTTTTCAATAATATTACTAAGATTTTCAGAAAGTTAAAAATTTTTCCAGATTTTTGGATTATTGCAACAACTCAAAATTTTGGACTTGGGCGTTTAAGCTTACAAACCGCTCAGCAGTTCTGGGCTTCTAGGCCTACAAAATAGTTGTCCAAAATATTGGACACTGGGTCTTAAAGTCTACAAAACACAAAAAGTCCTTGGGCCTTTAGACGCTATGGGCCTTTGAATTATATTCGTTCTTAATATCGCACCGGCTTTTGTTGGGTGAGGGAAATGATTCAACCCAAGGAAGAACCAGAAGAAAAATATGACTACCGATAAGTGTTTGAAATCTTCGGGATGCACTCATCCTTGTGAGAACTAGATGCCTCTGATTATAGCGGAGGGACAGGAGGGGTTATGATTTAGTTGATCCAACAAAGTGAATCCTAGTTCGTCAGATGATAATCCCATTTTGATGAAATGAAAGAGAAAATGAAAGAGCGGCGCTCTGTCAGGAGTGCAGCAGTCTGGACAATGCGAGATATAGAATAATCGACTGTCCGCTATATGCGGACGCCAGAACCGTCCCCAGGAAAGAATTCCAGCCAAAACTTGGCCGCCAAAACTTGGAGAAAGTGGGACTTTCAACTGGGGTTCATACGACGCTGTGTATGTTCGCTCCATCACTGTTCTGGGGAGCGTAAGTGTGCAAGAGAAAGCTAGTAAGAGAGTAGCAAAGTGGTGGAGCTAGGTCAGTGCAAACTGGCCGAATTCGCCTGCTGAGCAGCAATTTCCATCCCGCTGGAATGGGATAAGGACACATTGTGTCAACCCACACGAGGGTTTCGGGGGCAACAGGCGCCCCCAGTGGACCAAATGATGATGATGATTAGGTGTTGCAGGCTTAAGGACCCTGAAATATGGGAGCAGGTACGGTCCGTAAGGATACAAGGCAACATCGCTGTAAAATCGACACGCTTCAGAGTAACTGATGGTTCAATTCTTTGATGAAATGTGGTATGGACTTTTAATATGTTCATAAAATTTGGCTAACTGGTTTGTGAGCTAACCGGTGCCAAATGGTTCTTTAGTACTAAGTAAGATCCACTAATTAACTTAGTTGTAAAAATATTAGGGTGCCAAAGCTGTTTTGAAATGCATTGAGCACCAAAAGTCAAATGTTGTATGGGATTTGTTTGTTTCACGACATAGGTGGTATGAACATCAGAAGATAGGTATCTGTTTGATTGAAGAGAACAAGGTCTGGGTAATGAACTTGGGACCAAACACTGAGGATCTTATCTTGGCGTTACATTATTTATCAACACACTGTGTTTGGTCCTCGTATACGAACATGCAAGTCTAGATTGATTTTCTGTGTTTTTCCTTTTCTTAAGAGAAGTAAGTCCGAAGTACATGAACTTGATTCAAGACTTCAATTTTGTGTGATAGAAACATTCAAATCTAGAGTATACTGAAACATTGTATACAGAGCGGGTCCGAGTTAATAGAATGTACATGAACTAACTAATGGAATGTACATGAACTAACTAATGGAATGTACATGAACTTGATTCAAGACTTCAATTTTGTGTGATAGAAACATTCAAATCTAGAGTATACTGAAACATTGTATACAGAGCGGGTCCGAGTTAATGAAAAGTACATGAACTAACTAATGGAATGTACATGAACTTGATTCAAGACTTCAATTTTGTGTTATAGAAATATTCAAATCTAGAGTAGGTATACTGAAACATTGTATACAGAGCGGGTCCGAGTTAATGGAAAATACAATGAGTCCATATTTTGAATAATGAATTCTTTGCTTTTTGAAGTTACACTTCTTTAGGCGCGTTATGAAAAAAATTACGAAAGTGAAATTTTACGATGCGCGCGCAACTAAAACACAAAGTTATCACGCACCTGTAACGCAAAATTATGACCGCATCAGTGTAACGTGTAACAAAAATTAACACAGACCCCTGCAACTATAGACCTCATTCAGTTAAAAATAAAGCAAGAGCTTTATTTTTTTAGAGAAAAACGACAAACCTCTATAATTCAATATATCATGACTTTTATTTTTAAGTAGGTATTACCTAAATTTCTCACTCGCGTACATAGGTACACACACCCATTTTTTGATTAATTTTGCAATCGCTCCTCTTTTTTTGGAGTTGTTAAAATTGCATTTTTACACTTCATGACAAAAATTACATAATTCTAGTTCAAGTATTAAGCTGTAATTTTCTTTATTTATATAACGCAAAGCCCAGTTTGTATACTGACTCACTGATAATCAACGTAGTTCCATGATGGCTACGCCTAGAGACTTGAAATTTGGCACACAGTTTCCTTTTAGTATGTAGGTGCGTAATAAGAAAGGAAAAAAATCGAAAGTTCAAGTGGGAGCAAGTTACCACCGGAAATGACGCTTTTTAGCCGGTCTTTTTGCCATTTTTTTCTGAGCAAACTAAAGGAGATATCTAAAAATGATCGAGAATGGACCCCCCCAAAATAGTATATAAGGAACCCATAAAAAATATGAAATTTGAAATTTTTCGGTTTCTCCCCGATTTTTTTGAGTTTTCACGACCAAAAAATCGGAATTTAGAAGTACCACTTCGGGATAAGCGAGAAAGCTGAAATTCGATACAAATGTGTTGCGCAGTACAAAAAGTCTTATCCTTGTTGAATAAAATATTGAATTTACTAAATAGGAGCGGTGCTCACTCTTGGATCGGTTCCACTAAAAAAAAAAACAAATTTCGTAACAGTAGCAAAGCACGGGAAACAGCTAGTTTTATATAAAATAAGAAAAATATATATTAAGCTGTAAATATGGCGGACATTTAAAGGTGAATAATTTTGCTCTAAGTGCATCCTTTGTGTCACGTAATCACTTTAATGTTTGCCAGAATATAACATTTCCGTTGATTTGTCCCATTTTGAACGCATTTCATAAACTTACTATTGCAACGGTGCTCTCTCGCAAAATAGAAGAAAATCGTGTAACAAAAATAAATCAAATAACCCCTTCTATCGAGCAAAGCCAATGACATATCTTATGACTCGTAGAAATAAAATAATATAACATTATAAAAATTGTCGGATATACGAAAGCGGTCCCAAATGAAAGGCTTTGCGGTTCGTAGTAGAAATGTGGAAAGCTACATTGATTTTTTCTGCCTTTCATCTTGGACTTCCGTCGTGTATGCTTAGGGCGACCAGAAAATATTAAGGCCAAAGCGGGACGCAGATTTTCTTTTTTTGGGGGGGGGAGGTACGCGGTTTTTTTTGGTTGAGGGGTGGTGTGGAGGGAGAATTTATATGGGGGTGTTTATTTATTTATTTAGGTACACCCTAGGTAATACTCAACATTACAAGCATCCGTGATTGGGTTTGATTTCCATCCGGAGCCGATTTTTCTCAAACGGAAGCATTTATTTTTATAAAGTTAGTTTCACCAAAGAGCGGGACATGTTCATATCTTTGGTCAAAAGCGGGACATTTTAGCGTCCCCAAACAATTGCCGGGGACAGTGGGACCAGGGTCTCTAAAGCGGGACGTGTGGTCACCCTATGTATGCGACAATTTCTCGTGTGCTACATTTTTTCGTATAAACTTTTTAAAAGCTGATGCATTTACGCACAACCGTATAGTGAAAACAGAAATGCCCGGTTTTGTTCTAACTCATCCGGTATATATAGAAACGAACATTGTATGTTTGATTATTTATTAATTAAAATTATATTCTTTAATCAATTACAGTTTGATTAGCAAAGAATGTAATATTGATGAAAGAAATACACAATCAACCTACCGCCTCTGTGACAATACTAATAAAACAAACAAAAATGTAAAGTGCTCTTTAGTCAATTGTGCCAAGTTAACGCCGTAAAGAGAAAAAAGAAATATCTATAATGTATTCTGTATTACATTTGATGGATACTTTAGCAAAGATGCAGAGGGAACGACGCCGACCTGACCCGATCTATCTATTACGTTTCATATTAATCGAGTGCAAACTTTGTCTATGACACGTTGAATACACCAACTTGAGCAACGTCCAGCGAGGTTGTATCCTTATCTCGTATAATATATCCTGTATTACATTTGATGGATACTTTAGCAAAGATGCAGAGGTAACTACGCACTACGCCGACCTGACCCCACCTATCTAGTACGTTTCATTTTAATCTGGTGCAAACTTTGTCACAAGCCAGTGTGACACGTTGAATACACTAACTTGAGCAACGTCCAGCGAGGTTGTACCTCTATCCCGTATAATATATTCTGTATTGATACTTTGATATGGATACTTTAGCAAAGATGCAGAGAGTAGACGCCGACCTATCTAGTACGTTTCATTTTAATCGGGTGCAAACTTTGTCACAAGCCAGGGTGACACGTTGAATACACCAACTTGAGCAACGTCCAGCGAGGTTGTATCCCTATCTCGTATAATATATCCTGTATTACATTTGATGGATACTTTAGCAAAGATGCAGAGGTAACTACGCACTACGCCGACCTGACCCCACCTATCTAGTACGTTTCATTTTAATCTGGTGCAAACTTTGTCACGAGCCAGTGTGACACGTTGAATACACTAACTTGAGCAACGTCCAGCGAGGTTGTACCTCTATCCCGTATAATATATTCTGTATTGATACTTTGATATGGATACTTTAGCAAAGATGCAGAGAGTAGACGCCGACCTATCTAGTACGTTTCATTTTAATCGGGTGCAAACTTTGTCACAAGCCAGGGTGACACGTTGAATACACCAACTTGAGCAACGTCCAGCGAGGTTGTATCCCTATCTCGTATAATATATCCTGTATTACATTTGATGGATACTTTAGCAAAGATGCAGAGGGAACGACGCCGACCTGACCCAACCTATCTAGTACGTTTCATTTCAATCGGGTACAAACTTTGTCACGAGCCTGGGTGACACGTTGAACACACCAACTTGAGCAACGTCCAGCGAGGTTGTACCTCTATCTCGTATAATGTATTCTGTATTACATTTGATGGATACTTTAGCAAAGATGCAGAGGGCACGACGCCGACCTGACCCGACCTATCTATTACGTTTCATTTTGATCTGGTGGAAACTTTGTCTATGACACGTTGAATACACCAACTTGAGCAACGTCCAGCCAGGTTGTACCTCTATCTCGTATAATGTATTCTGTATTACATTTGATGGATACTTTAGCAAAGATGCAGAGGGCACGACGCCGACCTGACCCGACCTATCTATTATGTTTCATTTTGATCTGGTGGAAACTTTGTCTATGACACGTTGAATACACCAACTTGAGCAACGTCCAGCGAGGTTGTACCTCTATCTCGTATAATGTATTCTGTATTACATTTGATGGATACTTTAGCAAAGATGCAGAGAGTACGACGCCGACCTAACCCGACCTATCTATATTCTGTATCATGTTAATAGACGTATCCGTGGCAGAGTGCGCATCACACTCGGCTTGCACCATGGAGGTTCCGGGTTCGATTCCTGGACGGGTCGAAAATTTGAAAAGGATTTTTTCGAATTTCCTACTTGGTCTGGTTGTGTTTGGGGGTAACTCAGCCTCCTGAGGACAATTGAGTAGCTATGGTAATAGCGCCAAGTGGTAGCATTATAGGGTAAAAATTGTTAAAGTGTAGCTTAGGCTTAGTGATATTGGAGTGAATGTTGAAAATGTCTTGTAATGCTATGATGCCCACAAACATTGTGACATAATAACACAAGAAAATATACATTTACATAATATCTATTGCTCATTCGAACGGGGGTTTGAAACTTG
>CM022882.1:2858095-2879410 GCA_012654025.1 Pachypsylla venusta | reverse complement strand
CTTATCATTTTCAGGTTTTAATCCTGGCTTGGCTGTCAGTCCTTCAGATCCCCCCCCCCCCCTAAAAAATCTTGTGTACGGCCTGTATGCTCCCATGTAGATACACAAAAAGAGAGTTAGTCACCCTTTACAAAGGCAACTCGTATTAAAAAAAGATCTTCTGAAATCTGATATTTTAATTTATCTTTTTTTCCTAAGCAATCAAACTGAATGTAACGACATGCTTTATCTCATTTAATGATCTCAAATTGATTCATTCTTTGGAAAACTAAAATTGTGACATCACAAACTGAACACATGATGACATGTATGAAACAGACATGATTGTATTGAGAACATGTCGTCATTGTAAATGAAACATGTATACAACATGTAATCAACACCAGCTTGTTGTTACCTTTTTGTTCCGAAGAACATAGGTTGATATCGAAAATTTGAATCAAATTTTGGGTAACTTGAAAGCGTTGAACATTTGGCAGGATTAGTGATTTCACAAGGCATTCTTAAGTTGGTTAAAAGTCAGGCCCGACGAGAGAGGGGGAAATAGGGCGAATCCCCCCAGGCCCGGGATTTCCTTAGAGGCCCGGTGAGAAAATTATCATGATGATCAAGTTTTTTTTCTGAATAATAAATAAATCAACTTAAAAATTTTGAAAAATTTTCAAACACACAAAATCAGAAGTTTAGCGATAGTGGGCTAATATGGGACAATGGCTATTGCAGGACACTGAATTTTAAAATATAGTGCGACCTTTCAGCTTGTACAGCAATCATAAATATTGGTATATTTCGTAAACATTAACAACTGATAATCGAATTATTTGTTGCCAAGAAGAAGCTTATATACACGCCTTTTCACATCAACTGAGTGAATTGCCTACTTTTTTTTCCCCCCGGCCCATATTTTCTGTGGAAAGTAGAACGCTCGATTGGGGTTCCACTATAACCAGCTTGCGTAAATTTTCTCTTTGTCTTGATGCCAAACAGTCCCTCATATTAAATTTGTTGTTATTCGTCGCGTCAACTTGCAAAATCTTTCAGCACTCATAAATATTTTATGAAACTTACAGCCTCGGTAGAGCGTAGTGTGTAAGTGCTCGCTTGATAAAGAGTACAATCCCCGGCTGAAGTACGATTCTCATTATTTTATTATTATTGTCCACTTACGTCTCGCTATTACGGTATTCACCCTATTACCGGTGTATGACAAGGTAATAGGGTTGGTTTGCTTCAATCACAACATATCACGCCGAAAGTATTTTGATTCAATCTTTTCTTTGCGTGATGTGCTGCCAGAGGCTTCCCTGCATGCCTTAGTGGTCTGCAGATATTTCTGAACAGAAACACTTCCAGCAACAGGAAACCTCTGCCAGGCAAGGTGGATTACCTCAGGCCGAGCGAGTGGTTTATTGTGACATGTCCGGTCCATTTTCAGTTTTTTAAGGCTTTTATTTAACTTACAATGTACGTGGCTTTGTTTGTGGTTAAATCTTAGAAATTAAATTTAACCCACTTCCTATTGTCCGATTGAACTGAAATTTGGCACAGTGGTAGATCTTGGATGACAATTGAATGTGGTTTGGTTTTGGTTGCGGTCAGTTTAGTTATACGGCCGCTTTTCCGGTCGTTTTTTTTAAAATTATTGACCATACTAATATTTAAAATAGAGCTCTCTGAGAGTTAGGTGGTAGAAAATGTCTCCTATAGGTTCTAGGAATTAAACTCACTTAGCGGTTACCAACCACATTAAAATTTAAAAAAGAGCTCTCTGAGAGTTAGGTGGTAGAAAATGTCTCCTATAGGTTCTAGGAATTAAACTCACTTAGCGGTTATCGACCACATTAATATTTAAAAAAGAGCTCTCTGAGAGTTAGGTGGTAGAAAATTTCTCCTATAGGTTCTAGGAATTAACCTCACTTAGCGGTTATCGACCACATTAATATTTAAAAAAGAGCTCTCTGAGAGTTAGGTGGTAGAAAATGTCTCCTATAGGTTCTAGGAATTAACCTCACTTAGCGGTTATCGACCACATTAAAATTTAAAAAAGAGCTCTCTGAGAGTTAGGTGGTAGAAAATGTCTCCTATAGGTTCTAGGAATTAAACTCACTTAGCGGTTATCGACCACATTAAAATTTAAAAAAGAGCTCTCTGAGAGTTAGGTGGTAGAAAATGTCTCCTATAGGTTCTAGGAATTAACCTCACTTAGCGGTTACCTACTTTAAAAAAATTATTATAAATACGATTTCCAAAGGGGGGACACGTCCTCAAAGTTAAATTTTTTTGGTGATGTGTTACAACCAATTCTGAACAACACTTTAGATATAGATATTAGTTATACTTACCTACATATTTTCTATATCGTATGCATTTCATTTTCCTTTTCATAAACTAGACCAGAAGGTTGACAAATTATTTTCAAACAGAAAACAAAAAAGAATATTTATCAAATTAAAACGCAGAATAATAGTAATTTATGTGTGCGGGGCAGTGGCGGATTCGTGAAAAAAAAAATTATGTGTTCCATGTCAGATGTCACTTGTAATCATATCACTGGAATACAAATTTAGTATCTAAGATTCAGAATGATTTAGAAGTTATACAAAAGATTTTATTTTGGTATATATGCAAATTTGCAAATCGAACTTTTGGTCCGAATTATCTGTCATTTCGGTATACAAATCGAATATTTTGGTATACAAATCGAACTTTTGATCCAAATCATCTGTCATTTCGGTATACAAATCGAATATTTTGGTATACAAATCGAACTTTTGGTCCAAATCATCTGTCATTTCGGTATACAAATCGAATATTTTGGTATACAAATCGAACTTTTGATCCAAATCATCTGTCATTTCGGTATACAAATCGAATATTTTGGTATGCAAATCGAACTTTTGGTCCAAATCATCTGTCATTTCGGTATACAAATCGATTATTTTGGTATACAAGTCGAACTTTTGATCCAAATCATCTGTCCTTTCGGTATACAAATCGAATATTTTGGTATACAATTCGGACTTTTGATCCAAATTATCTGTCATTTCGGTATACAAATCGAATATTTTGGTATACAAATCGAACTTTTGATCCAAATCATCTGTCATTTCGGTATACAAATCGAATATTTTGGTATACAAATCGATTATTTTGGTATACAATTCGAACTTTTGGTCCAAATCATCTGTTATTACCAAGATGTAGTTATAAGTTTGTCCAATAAGCGTAGGGGCAAAGTCAATGAAATTGAAGTCAAGGAACCATATTATGAAAACCTTAAAATCAAGGAACCATTTTATGGAAACCTACTCAGCAATCCCACAAAATTTCAAGAGTGTCCATCCCTTTTTGACATTAAGGATGAGTATTGATTATAAGCGATTAATGAAAATATTCGATTATTTTTCAATTGATTTCATTATTCGGATGATCCACATATATGCTAGGATTAGTCGAAGTCTCCTTCCGAGAGGCTTTTCTCCAAAGTTGGGCAAATTTTGACAGACACAAGAAATCGCCTAAAGACCGATCCTGCCAAAAAAAAATTTTTTTAAAAAAAAAAAAAAATTATGAATTGGTTAACTTAATATTAGGTTTCACGGTTTATTTTTTGATGCTTAAATTTTTCATTTAATAGTAATTTTTACCAATTAATTGAACAGTATGATCGATTTGTTCAATATTATCTACACTTATAAAACGCAAAGCCCAGTTGGTATACTGACTGACTGACGTACTGACTGACTGATAATCAACGTAGCTCCACAATGGCTAAACCTAGAGATTTGAAATTTGGCCCACAGATCCCATTTAGTATGTAGGTGCGTAATAAGAAAGGAAAAAATTGAAAGTTCAAGTGGGAGCAAGTTACCGCCAAAAATGACGCTTTTTAGCGGGTCTTTTTGTATTTCTTTTCTGGGCAAACTAAAGGAGATAGCGAAAAATGACCGAGAATGGACCCCCCCAGAATTGTATATAAGGACCCCATAAAAAATATAAAATTTAAAATTTTCCGGTTTTTCCCCGATTTATGGACGGTTTTCCCCACCAAAAAAATCGGAATTGAGAAGTACCACTTCGGGATGAGCGAGAATGCTAAAATTCGATATATAGGTGTCCCGCAGTACAAAAATCATATCCTTGAATAAAATATTGAATTTTCTATAAAGGAGCGGTACTCACTCTGGGGGTCGCTTCCACCAAAAATCCACAATTTAGAAGTATCACTTCGGGATGAGCGAGAAAGCTAAACTTCGCGAGAGCGAGAAAGCGGGAAAACAGCTAGTAACCTTATATTTTTTTTCTCATTGATCAGTGATCACAGTGCCGTGTTTCGTCTCCTCTACTGATTGGCTGACATTATGACGATATGTATATCACTTCTTATTCTAATGTTGAACGTAGAGCATGCATAATCCGTTACTAATTGAATTTTATTTATTACCTCAATAAATAAAAAGTCATATGCTAGTCTCAGGTCATCTATAAATGCGTTACAGTTCAAATTAAATTAGGCAAACCAAGATGGGATAGGAGGGGATGGTATTCTAGAATAAATGGGTAAAATTGGCAGCTAAGAGCAACATTTTGAGTGATGATTTTGACATAAAATGTCCATTAACCTAAAAATATATATGCTATGATGTCAGATTTAATCTGTCTTAGGAACTCCATCCAGAAAAAGACAATTTGCAGAAAAATATATGTAGAGGTGTAAATTTAGTATGCTGTGAATTGTAGACCTCACTCATTTAATATGGCAACCATATGACTTTAAATCTTTGAATGTTATTCAAAGATTTTATATAAGTGTTAAAAAATATTATCTTTTAAATAAATTAAATTAAAACAAAACACCAAAAACACTATTTATTTTAATTTATGAAGAAACTAGTTTCGAATTATTCGATTCATCATCAGTCTAGTCGAGTCGAAGGATGGAGTCAACTTCCATCTTTAGACTTTTGGTGTTTTGTTTTAAATTAATTTAATTTATTTAAAAGTTAAAACAACCATATGACCCTGGTTGACTTCATAGGGCACAGTTATTTGGGATTTTGATAAATCGGAGACGGGAGACAAGAAAAATCTAAAACAACTCACGTATTAAGTAGGTTTTTGTATAATCATGTGACTGACTGTGCTTCGTAGTTTCATGATTTAATTCAAACTGAATAATAATTATCCATTAACTTACCTGAAATCATAAAATCAAACAAAACAAAAAAATATTAATATAATTTTTTTTTTGTAATTTGTCTTAAATAACGTGTCTATAACATCTAATGGTCATTCGAGGCGGGGGTTTTACCCTTCATTCGCTGGAAACTTTCAAAACAGCTACCCACATTGACCTCACCCAGCCTGGGTTGGACCGGAAAAATAGCCAGCATCACCAGGACGCGAACCCAAGTAGACACCCACATGGTACAACCTGGCTGGACGTTGCTTAACTTCAGTGATCTAACGGGAACTGGTTTATCGAATTACCGTGCCATAGACACTGGCTATTAATAGAAGTTAATGGGAGGTAGTCAATTGTAGTCTTAACATTGACATTGCGTATTTTTCCCAAAATGGCTTGATTATTATTATTATTATTATTTAGTGTGTTTCAGGGGGTTAAAAACCGCTGACACATTACAAATTTGCGAACAAAAATACCCCCCCCCCACCCTTATATTCAAATAAAATTATAAATATATATAAAAAAATCAAAACTGAAAATTAGATTAACAAAATTTGAATACACTGCAAAATTAAAAGGACCTGTAAAGAAAACTGAAATTGTTATTAGTAGATACCTGAAAAAGAGAGAGAGAAAAAAATTAGTCGTTGAACTCCTGTAGGCTATAGGGAGCAATTTCTAACAGACGATTTTTTAAGTACAACTTAAAATTTTTGTAGTTCATGTTTTTTGTTTTTTTTTTAATTTGGCTTAACGTCTCTTTAACATCTATTGGTCATTCAAGACGGGGGTTTACCCTCCATTCGCTGGAAACTTGCAAACCAGCTACCCACATTGACCTCACCCAGCCTGGGTTGGGCCGGAAAAAGCCAACGATACGTGGTGTTCCCAAGCGGTCACCCATCCAAGTACTGACCACGCCCGGACGTTGCTTAACTTCAGTGATCTGACGGGAACTGGTGTACTCAACGTGGTATGATCGTTTGCTGTTCATGTTTTTATTAGCATTATTTATTTTGTTATATATTTTAATACCTTTATCCAAAATTGATTCCCCAAAAATGATAAATCAAATTCAAATTGAGAAAATGATCCAGGGGGGATCATTAACAATAAAAAATTCTAGAGAGAAGATTGCACTTATTATAGAGAAAGGGGATGAATTTTTGTTAAGGAGAAATAGGCCGTAGAGCCTGAAATCCTGGGGGGGCTTAATTTTTTTCTGTGTCTGAACGACATTCTTGTATAACCATAGTAACCCATATTTCTTCCATTTTATCTAGTGTCAGACCCGAAAAATTCTGGGGGGGGGAGGAGGCTCAGGCCTACTCCTAAAACCGTCTATGGTAGTGTACCAACCTAAGGCGGAGGGTTAGGGTTAAACAGGAATTTACGATAGAATGAACGGAAAAAAAGGGGGAGTGTTTGATCGGGGCCTTATTATCATCATTAGCCTGTACGATCTCCATGCGGAACAAAGGCCCCTACTATGTTATGACCAAAGCGGTCCAACTGCTCTTATGTTCATGAAACTAAGCAGCATCACTCTCCAGAAATTTAACAAATCTGTAAAACATGACCATCTTCACATACATGTCAAAATGGAAGAAGTTCAAACTGTCCATTCAAGTTTAATATAAAAAAAGATTACTTTTTAATTTTTCTGGGGGGGGGGAGGAGGCTCATGCCTACTCCTAAAACCGTCTATGGTAGTGTACCAAACTAAGGCGGAGGGTTAGGGTTAAACAGGAATTTAAGATAGAATGAACGGAAAAAAGGGGGAGTGTTTGATCGGGGCCTTATCATTATCATCATCGTTAGCCTGTACGATCTCCATGCGGAACAAAGGTCTATACTATGTTATGACCAAAGTGGTCCAACTGCTCTTATGTTCATGAAACTAAGCAGCATCACTCTCCAAAAATTTAACAAATCTGTAAAACATGACCATCTTCACATACATGTCAAAATGGAAGAAGTTGAAACTGTCCATTCAAGTTTAATATAAAAAAAAAGATTACTTTTTAATTTTAATTAAAATTTAAGAATAGAAAAATCTCGTTCAAAACAGGTCATGCCTTTGTGAAAAAAGAAATAATTATGAATCTACTAGGTATGTCAAAAATGTACGCAAAAAATTATATCAAAAATATAAATCCAAGAGGGATCCTTTCTCTCGAAACACAAGAGATTTTCTATTTTTCATTTTAAAAAATATTTCTGATTAGGAACCAGGGCGTAAGTTTACATAGAAAATAGTTTAAAAGTCCTTCTATTAAAATGAGAAAAGCTTTAGGACACTTGGTAGAACTATCAAATACAAAAAAAAAATGATAAGAAAACACTTGACAATAGGAAAAATATATTTTACTGATAAAAACAATGTTTTGAACGAGATAATAAAGTGCTAAGCAGAAAAAATATTTCTGATGGTAATATTGACTTCTAGTTTATTTTACAACTATCAATATTACAAGTGACATACTTGTAATTTGTAGCATTCTTTTTAATTTATCTATACTTATAAAACGCAAAGCCCAGTTGGTATACTGACGTACTGACTGATGTACTGACTGATAATCAACATAGCTCCACGATGGCTAAACGTAGAGACTGAAACTTTGCACACAGGTCCCTTTTAATATGTAGGTCCGTAATAAGAAAGGAAAAAATTTAAAGATCAAGTGGAAGCAAGGTACCGCCAAAAATGACGCTATTTAGCGGGTATTTTTGCAATTTTTTTCCAGCAAACTAAAAGAGATAACGAAAAATGACCGAGAATAGACCCTCCCAAAATAGTATATAAAGACCCCATAAAAAATATAAAATTTGAAAATTTCCGGTTTCTATCCGATTTATGGACGGTTTTCACCACCAAAAAATTGGAATGAGAAGTACCACTTCGGGATGAGCGAGAAAGCTGAAATTTGATACAAAGGTATCTAAAGTACAAAAAGTCATATCCTTGAATAAAATGTTGAATTTTTTAACCATGAGCGGTACTCACTCAGGGGGTCGGTTCCACCAAAAACCCATAGTTAAGAAGAATCACTTCGGAATTAGCGAGAAAGCTGAAATTTTATAAGAAGGTGTTCCGCAGTAATATCTTTGAGTAAAATATTGAATTTTCTAAATAGGAGCCGTGTTCAGTCTGGGGGGTCGGTTCCACCAAAAATCTAAAATTAAGGAGATTGAATTCTGAGATCTCGAAATTGTTGTTGAATTTTGTAACCGTCGCGAAGCACGGTTACAAAACAGCTAGTAGAAGATAAATCGCACTGATCAGATCTGGCAATGTGCCTAAAATGCTAGCGGCATTGCCATGTTGGATTGCCAAACGAGGAAGGCGACTCATTCCTGAACTTTATGATCACTCTATGATGATTATCAACATAAAAGAACTTTTCAGACAGAAAATTTGAAAATAAAATAAGAGCCCTATTTATAATATGAAACTAATATCATCAAACAAAACAATATGTTTAGTCTATTTATCAAAAGAATTATATGGACAGCAGAATGGAAAGCATCAAAATTAAAACAAAATCTTGTGCGAAAATAGTATAATATGTTAATTTGTTTCTATTAACAAGAGTTTAATGGTACAAATAGCACATGGCTTACTCTATTGATCAAAAGAGTTATATGGACAGCAGAATGGAAAGCATCACAAGAAGAAGAGAGATTACAACACAAAACAGAATTAAAATGAAATCTTGTGCGAAACTAGTATAATATGTTAATTTGTTTCTATTAACAAGAGTTTAATGGTAAAGTTTAATGGTACAAATAGCACATGGCTTACTCTATTTATCAAAAGGGTCCAGCGTAGATCCAGATCGAGCGGCCTACAACAACAGAATTCGAAACTCTTTCAAGATATTTACCTTCGCTTCTATTTTTTGACAAGGGACAACAGTTCTACTCACTTGGTTGTTAGGTGCGGTTTCTTTTTTTTTAATTTGGCTTAACGTCTCTTTAACATCTTTTGGTAATTCAAGACCCCCCGTCTCCATTCACTGGAAACTTGCAAACAACCTGCACACATTGACCTCACCCCGCCTGGGTTGGGATGACGAGGGCGCGAATCCACGTGGACACTCTTATGGAATAACCTCGCTGGACGTTGGTTAACTTCAGTGATCGAACGGTAACTGTTATACTCAACATGCCATAGAGGCTGGCTGGTGCGGTTTCTCTTTTTGCATTTTCCGCATTTATGGAGATCAATTAAGGTTCCTTGTACAGTAGCAAACTTGGCGTCTCATTGGATTTTTTACAAATTTATTTCTCATTTTTTTCATATCATCACTAGCTAATTCTCAATATAATGATTGTCCATTACAAATTCGTACAAAAAGACAAACAAACAAAAGAATGATTTGTCTTCCTATAACTAAACCTAGCAAATACCTCTTGTCGATATTACCATAGCTAACCAATATAGTCCCCAGGAGGCTGAGTTACTCCCAACTCAACTCGAAAATCCTATTTTTAATTTCGAAGCGACCAGGATTCAATCCCCGTACCTCTCTTCCCTAGTGCAAACCGAGTATGACACACACAACTTTGCCACGGATATACGAAGAAATAATATAAAAATAACAGATCTTGACGGGCTTTTGAGCCTAAAATTTAACAATGGTTTATACCTATCCGAATGAAAGAAGAAAAAAATAAGAAAAAACGAGAAGTTAGAAATAGAGAAATATTTAGAAAAGTGCAAAGTTAACATTCGAAAGTGAAAAAATAAGAAAAAGTGAGAAGTTAGAACTAGAGAAATATTTAGAACAGTGCAAAGTTATTAACATTCGAAAGTCAAAAAATAAGAAAAAGCGAGAAGTTAGAACTAGAGAAATATTTAGAAAAATGCAAAGTTAACATTCGAAATTGAAAAAATAAGAAAAAGTGAGAAGTTAGAACTAGAGAAATATTTAGAAATGCACAAAGTTAACATTTAAGCGAGAATTTAGAATAAACATAAAATATATAGGTACATTCTAACGATTGCTTGCAGTTAGCACACAGATATACGCTTACCTCCGAGCTACGATTATCTGAGTAAACANGCAGTTAGCACACAGATATACTCGTACGCTTACCTCCGAGCTACGATTATCTGAGTAAACAACATGATAAATAATAAGACAAATTAATAAAAATTAGAATAATAATTGAGTGTTGCTTTCTATTGTGAAGCCTCTCTGGACGGCACCCTACATGTTTGACAATACTTTTGCCACCCTAGTTGAACAACATGGCCTAAGATATTAATCTTTTCATTTTACACTTGATATCATATCAAGACAAACACGTTCTGTAGCAGAATCAATTCATCAGATGTAGTGTAAGTCTGTGAACTGTAGACCTCACTCAGCACCCACGAAGATGGCCTAAGATATTAACAGAATCAATTTTATTTCGTATCTCTATACATTTTCAAAAGGTGCCTCTTCTTCTTTGATATACTTTCAGATTGAAGGACTTTTTTTCAATGTGAAGAGTTTCAGAGTGTACAAAGTTGATTTAATTTTATTATTATTATTATTATTGCGTTTCAAGTAGGGATTACGATCCCGGGATTTCGGGATCCCGCCCGAAAATGGCTGAAATTTTGATCCCGAGATTCGCCATCCAATCCTGGGATTTTCGGGATTGACAGTGATATAAGAAAAACAAACAGAAAACATATATTTTATAGAATTTGAAAATGAGGCCCCAATACATCAACCTTGAACGAAGAAGGTTCGGGATCATAATCTCTAGTTTCAAGGTATCTAATGGTAGAATCCAATAATTTATTAACAAAAATCAGTATGTCTCACGCCTTCCTTGTTGCCCAATAAAATTCTTAATGTTTATCATACTTGCAAACGAGTGCCCAGTATTCGATTGTATTTCCCCTCAAAGGAAACCTGTTTCTAATAATAATCATATTTACGCCGGCAGTTCTTTAGAAGCGACTGCAATGCGACTTAATGGAGCTATAGCATAGGTATACGCTTATATATGCTAGAACTGGGCCAGACTATGATCACTCGTCATCGCTTACAGCCTAATATGACATTCATTTACCTACATTCATTTAGAACACTCGCTGAGCTTGTAAGGTCGCGCGTATTCATATGACATTCATTTACCTACATTCATTTAGAACACTCGCTGAGCTTATAAGGTCACGCGTATTCACTCCCAAAAGAAAAGTGCAAAGTTAACATTCGAAAGTGAAAAAATAAGAAAAAGCGAGAAGTTAGAACTAGATAAATATTTAGAAAAGTGCAAAGTTTTCATTCGAAAGTGAAAAAATAAGAAAAAGTGAGAAGTTAGAACTAGAGAAATATTTAGAAATGCACAAAGTTAACATTTAAGCGAGAATTTGGAATAAACATAAAATTTACTATGTACATTCTAACGATTGCTTGCAGTTAGCACACAGATATACGCTTACCTCCGAGCTACGATTAAAAGCGACTGCAATGCGACTTAATGGAGCTATAGCATAGGTATACGCTTATATGCTAGAGCTGGCCCAGACTATGATCACTTGCCAGCGCTTACAGCCTATGACATCCATTTACCTACATTCATTTGGAACACTCGCTGAGCTTGTAGAGCGCGAAGCTCCTGTCTGTCGCAGAAATCTGTCCGACATTAATTCCCCTAATTTTCGACTTCCATCAGTATTCTAATATTCACTCTCCGTCATCCTCTTCTCTCGTTTCCATCTGTCCCTCAGCTTTTTCATCTCTTTTCTCTTCTTCAGATTCGTCCCCCAGTCTTTCCTGCTAAGTAATTACCTTATAACGTTTGATGGATGGGTGCCATTACCTAAACTGCCCCTTTTTCTTCATCTTCAAAAGTTTTTGGAGGTTTATTTATTACATTCATCACACGGTGGCGGGATCCGACAATATTTATTGGCACCGCTCTATCATTGCGTTTGTTCCCTTTCAGAATTTTCTTGATGACGTCATCAGTCTTTTATCACTTGCCATCAATTATTATATCAAAAGTAAAATACAAAGTATAAGAGAGAGAGAGAGAAAAGAATAGAGAGGGAGACTTTTTCTAATTTCTTTATGTCACGGTAGAAGTTTTCATTGTGTTTGTACGGGGTGATATCAAATAAAGCAAGATTCTTTGATCAGGCGAAGTCAGCCTGCCTGGGTAGCTCAGTGGTTAAGCGCTCGCCTGGTAAACAGGAGGGCGTGGGTTCGATCCCCAGCAGAGGCAGGTTTTTTTTCCTCATTAATTTGAGTATTTGACCACATAAAAATAGAGCTCTAAGGGTTAGGTGGTAGAAAATGCCTCAGGCATTAACCTCGCCTAGTGGTTGGTTACCTTCCACTCAAGAGTCTATTTTTTTCNACAATACCGTGCCTATAACCTTCCCCGGGTAAAAACAAATAAGTGTGCAAAGTTTCGTGCAATTCCGAGCTGTAGTTCGTAAGTTATAAGCGAACAAACAAATAAAAAAATAAACAAACAAATAAATAAATAAACAAACAGACATTCACTTTTATATATATAGATACCCCCCATCCAGTAGAATTCTATATTTTTCTTCTTTCTCTGCCTGTTCACCTTTGTTTTCTTTACATTTGTCATTTCCTATACCCATCCAGTAGAATTCTATATTTCCTATACCCATACAGTAGAATTCTATATTTCCTATACCCATCCAGTAGAATTCTATATTATTTTTCTTTCTCTGCCTGTTCACCTTTGCTTTCTTTGCATTTGTCATTTCCTATACCCATCCAGTAAAATTCTATATTTCCTATACCCATCCAGTAGAATTCTATATTATTTTTCTTTCTCTGCCTGTTCACCTTTGTTTTCTTTGCATTTGTCATTTTCTTCATCATCAATATTATTTTTTCCAAATGAACTGTTTTCGCTTTCTGTTGATGACGAACTTCCAAATAATGTCACTCAAACAATACTCGTAAATATCATTCCACCAGAAAACATAACACAACCTATAATACTTATTGGTTTATTATTTTCAATATGGAATCTTTGGAACCGACATGTTTGGTATGTATCTGGTTCTCATTTGGTTTTGAAATAGGAAATTTCATAAAAAAAAAAAAAATGCGTGCGTGCGTGTACTTATGTACGCGCGAAAGAAGTTGTAATTCTTTTAAAAAAATGAATTTATTAATAGGTATTTCAAAAAAACATACTACCCCACCCGGGAGTGAACTCAGAACCTACCAACTAGGAAACAGGGTCCTTGCCACTGAGCCACGATGTTCTATGGATACAGAATGAGAAAATACAATATTTAAATTTAACTCTCACATAATTTTTTCATAAGTAACTCATTCATCATCATTTTTTCATAACTAACTTCATCTGTGTTAATTTTGTGTTACAATGATGCGGTAATAATTTTGTGTTACACTGATGCGGTGATAATTTGTTATAGGTGCGCGCGCATCTTAAAATTTCACTCTTATCATTTTTTCATAACGCGCCTAAAGCATAACTTCAAAAAAACAAAACAATTCTTATATATAAAAGGCAATGTCCTGAGTGGCTGATCAACGTAGAGCCGAAACTAGAAATCGAGAAAAGTAAGCATTTTCCATAAGAAATACATTGGAGCGAGAGAGATAGCATGATACATGTATATATGCTACGGTAAAAGTAGATAATTGGTAATTGTATACAATTACCGGTAAATGTAGGAAATTATTCTCAAGGAATTTTTTTTTAAATATGCTGAGAATTTTTGAGTTTTTTTTTTGTTTTCATTTATTATTTTATCAATTTNTATGTATGTTACGCTTTCACGCTTAAACTACTGAACCGATTTTGATGAAAATTGGTATGGAGATAGACTAAACTTTAGGAAAGGACATAGGCTACTTTTTATCGCGAAAAAAAGCGTTGAAACTATAAACGGCCATGCCTATAAAGTGCCAAGCGAAGCGGGCGGATCCTGCTATTAAACCATAAATCCATCTGCTCAAAGAATTGAGCTCTATATTTGCTGCAAGATTTACAAATAATTCCTTGTGGTGTCTTGTTTTTTATATTAATTGGTTTTCCTATTTTTATGATTTCAGGTAAGTTACTAAAATTCTTCAATATTCGTGTCGAGGCGATGATACAAAATAATCTTGCACATGACATAGCAGCACATTGCGTGAGTACTCTGTCGATTTCAACTAAATAGTTCAATTTGACAACTGATGTAGTAATTAAAAGTTCGTTTTTTAAGAGGCGTACGAGATAATTGGGTAATTAATCATTTTCTCGTTAGTAATTATTTAGTATGAATCATCATTGACAACCAGTAGTCTGTTTTAGGACAAGTTTTCCTCCAAAATTGGCCAAACTGTTCTATGTTGAGCCTTATTCCTTGCCACCGGTTTTATTATATCATCTCGCCTCCTTGTTCTATGTTGAGCCTTATTCCTTGCCACCGGTTTTATTATATCATCTTGCCGTCTTGTTCTATGTTGAGCCTTATTCCTTTTTATGGGGTCCTTATATACTATTTTGGGAGGTCTATTCTCGATCATTTTTCCTTATCTCTTTTAGTTTGCCTAGAAAAAAAAGCGTCCTTTTTGGCGGTAACTTGATCCCACTTGAACTTTATTTTTTTTCCTTCCTTATTACGCACCTACATACTAAAAGGAACCTGTGTGCCAAATTTCAAGTCTCTACGTTTATCCATCGTGGAGCTACGTTGATTATCAGTCAGTCAGTATACCAACTGGGCTTTGCGTTTTTTAAGTGTAGATCCTAATTCTTGCAAATGTGAAATCTTCAATAGCATCAATCTCACCAACACCAATACAATATAGTATAAAGGTACTGAGCTTTAACCAAAATAATGCCTGAGCAGCTGAGCACCAACATATTTTCTACCTCCACTTCTTTTTCTAATCTTTAAATCTTACTACTTGACGTAGTAAAGGAAAATAAGAAGTTGTGTCAAGAAGTGACGGATTTATGGAGGAATTACAAGTTCAACTGTAGAAGGTGCAAAAGAGATAAGATAAGTTATGAATAATCAGGAATTATGTGGCTTTCGAACATGAGGATATGAATAAATGCATACCGGGTAGAGATAAGATGAGTTATGAATAATCAGGAATTATGTGGCTTTCGAACATGAGGATATGAATAAATGCATACCGGGTAGAGATAAGATGAATTATGAATAATCAGGAATTATGTGGCTTTCGAACATGAGGATATGAATAAATGCATACCGGGTAGAGATAAGATAAGTTATGAATAATCAGGAATTATGTGGCTTTCGAACATGGGGATATGAATAAATGCATACCGGGTAGAGATAAGATAAGTTATGAATAATCAGGAATTATGTGGCTTTCGAACATGAGGATATGAATAAATGCATACCAGGTAGAGATAAGATGTATTATGAATAATCAGGAATGATGTGGCTTTCGAACATTGGGATATGAATAAATGCATACCGGGTAGAGATTAGATATGTTATGAAAGGTAAGAAGTAAAAAAAATCGTTCATTATTTTCAATTATCGACCTTTTGAATTGATAAACACAAGAGAAAATACATAATAACAAAATATATTATATTACGCTATTTCTAATACCTAAATGAATTTTAGCTGTATTACAAAATTCCCCGAAAAGCAACCAAAATTTTTTAGAAAAAGAGTATTTTTACCCGATACGGGTCTTAGGTACCCCGTTCTTGTACCAAAAAATAACACTCACAAGTGTCTCAAAGAAAGTCAAAATTTTCAATCGAAAAAAATTCAACGGGCATTTGGAGCATTCAGGTGACCAAAAAGGTTGAAAAAGTAATCACAAGAATACTTATTTTGGTTTATTATATCTTCAATAAATAAGCTTTGATACAGACAACGTATTTTTTTTTTTTTGTCGTACAAAAATTAGGACCCGAGGTAAAATTTAGATTAATTTCGACAAAAAATAAAAAAATTAATTGGTTTCACCAACAAAAAAAAAAAAAAAACGACTGAATTTGAGTTCATGATTGTAAATATACATATGGAGGTACTAGATATGTGTATTGCAATTTAAATATTTCGCCTCCAAGTGAATATTTTTGTTATTTTATTGTTGTGTGCTCTCACTTGATTAGATCTTGAAAGGAAAAAGAACATTCAATGTTCAAAAACCGAAATAATAAATAAATAAAAATATTAATAAAGGATACCCATACACTAAGGGTACTACCGCCACATCGGTTACAGTGGACAAAGTTTCAATAAGCTATACATTATACATTCATTTGGATCTTTGAAAGTTCAGCTTCGGGAAACATCTTATTTTAACAACTATTAAGGTGGATATCAGCTAGCGTCTATGGCACGTTGAATACACCAGTTTCCGTTGGATCACTCAAGTTAAGCAACGTCCAACGTGTTTGTACCATGTGGGTATCCACGTGGGTTTGCACCCTCGTGATGCTGGTTAATTTAGGTCAATGTGGGTTGCTGGTTTGCAAGTTTCCAGCGAATGGAGGGTAAAACCCCCGTTGTTATAGATGTTGTTAATTGGTCAGGCGGGACCTGACCAATAGATGTTGTTAAGTTAAGCCAAAAAAAAAAGTGGGTATCACACTATTTGTCATGATGCCAAGTTTTGTCATTTTTTCGACTTCAAACAGTGGCAAACAGTGTGATTGTCAAATATATTTGATGTGAGATGACAAGTTTTGTCATTTTTTCGACTTCAAACAGTGGCAAACAGTGTGATTGTCAAATATATTTGATATGAGATGACAAAAATAATAGTATTTCTGTTGTTATTGTTGATAATAGTATTTCTGTTGTTGATGTTGTTCTTGTTGATAATAGTATTATTGTTGTTGTAGTAGCTGATGTTGTTATTGTTGATAATAGTATTGTTGTTGTTCCCGCTGTTGGTTTTGTGCAATCATTTGAATTGTGTGTAGACAACTTTCATTTCATGTTTGTGTTTAATCATAATTTCTATTAATTGATTTTCACAAAGCATTCTCTGATTGCATTTGCAATGATGTTCAATCATGCGTACCGGGAAATTTCAATAAAGGTCTTCCTATACTTCATTGCACATTGCATACACCTGGAAGGCTTTTATATGATTTTGACAGATAATTTTGAATTTCAGATTTTAAAGGATTCCATAGCTTTTTTTTAAAAAACAAAAAAGAAAAACAAAAAAAATGACGTGTTCACATTGAAGTTTTTGTGGAATGTGGTAAAACCATAAAACTAACTTCATTTATAGGTTGATTAATAAAAAGAACTGTGCTGAGTTCTGACGAGTGCTGGGGGGGGGTCCCCCCGTCCGGAGTTCTCTCAGGGGACCGGTGTACTGGTGTAGACATACAATGATTATAGCTGAAGGTGTAAAAATTGGACCGTATAATTATCTCCCGAGCCCGCATTTTTCCTCTACGGCCCTTGGCTGTTAAGATTATGTGCTCATTTAAAGAGTGCCCCCCAAGAGTGCCCAAATCCAATAGGGTTTTCCGGTTAAAATTCCCATTTTCAACAATAATTTGCCTTGGCAAGAAGGTAACAATTTCTTTTTAAAGCTCTGGCAGTTTAGCATAATTACATTTGTTACTCTATAGTATTTTTGGATTAGAAATCTAAAATAGAAAATTTTTTTTAGTACGGCACCCTATTTAATATGTGACTTAGATTAACCTACACACGCTTTTCCCTTATACAGAAAATTCGACAGGGATCAATTGTTTTTTTTTTTTTTTTTTTTTTTTTTTTTTTTTTTTTNTTTTTTTTTTTGCTTAACGTCTCTTTAACATCTACTGGTCATTCAAGACGAGGGCTTCACCCTCCATTCGCTGGAAACTTGCAAACCCACATTGCCCTCACCCAGGCTGGGCTAAGCCAGAAAAATTGCCAGCATCACGAGAGCGCCTACATGGCACAACCTCGATGGACGTTGCTTAACTTCAGTGATCTATCGGAAACTGCTGTATTCAACGTGCATAGCGATCTATTGATTGATGATTTGTATTTTGTTCAACAGTTTTCACCCTCATCCGTCCTTGTTTGGTTGGCCCCCTTTAGTTGGAATACCAAATGATTACGTAAATAGCCAGTCACTGACGCGGATCCAACTATGTATTTATAAGATCTAAAAATTCCAAGGAACGACCCCGCAGTAAACACAGCTTAATGTACAAAAAAGATCCTTTGAAATACATGATTCTTCTCATTCATTAAAGGCTGCATTATATTCTTGACTCATGTTCATTTGCATCCATTGAACGCTGCATAATATTCTTGACTCATGTTCAATTGTTCGTCTTTTTCTCTCATTCATTGAAGGCTGCATTATATTCTTGACTCATGTTCATTTGCATCCATTGAACGCTGCATTATATTCTTGACTCATGTTCATTTGTTCGTCTTTTTCTCTCATTCATTGAAGGCTGCGTTATATTCTTGACTCATGTTCAATTGTTCGTCTTTTTCGTCAGTCATTTTTTTAAAAGTTATAAAAAAGCGACAGCAAAATTTAATGTCAAATCAAATTTAATACTCAGAGGAAATAAATATTGTAACAATAAATCTTGACTAGATAAAAAAAAACACACACACACAGAGTATATCTATCAATTCAGTTGATTCCTATGCCCAAGGGTTTTGTACTCGAAAAATAACAATGGGACTCTATTGATAATAATCCTGCGGGGAAAGTATTATGGTATCGTCACATTGGCAGGGAATATCGCTGGATTAATAATCCTGCGAGGAAAGTATTATGGTCTCGCCACATTGACAGCGAATATTATCGCTGGATATAATAATCCTACGAGGAAAGTAATATGGTCTCGCCATATTGGCAGCGAATATTATTGCTGGATATAATAATCTCGCGAGGAAAGTATCAGGGTCTCGCCACATTGGCAGCGAATATCGCTGGATATAATAATCCTGCGAGGAAAGTATTATGGTCTCGCCATATTGGCAGCGAATATCGCTGGATATAATAATCCTGCGAGGAAAGTATTATTTTCTTGCCACATTGGCAGCGAATATCGCTGGATATAACAATCCTGCGAGGAAAGTATTATGATCTCGCCACATTGGCAGCCAATATCGCTGGATATAATAATCCTGCGAGGAAAGTATTATGGTCTCGCCACATTGGCAGCGAATATCGCTGGATATAACAATCATGCGACGAAAGTATTATGATCTCGCCACATTGGCAGCCAATATCGCTGGATATAATAATCCTGCGAGGAAAGTATTATGATCTTGCCACATTGGCAGCCAAAAACGCTGGATATAACAATCCTGCGAGGAAAGTATTATGGTCTTGCTACATTGGCAGCGAATATCGCTGGATATAATAATACTTTTCCATAATACTTTCCTGCGAGGAAAGTATTATGGTCTTGCCCCTTTGTCAGCGAATATCGCTGATAATAATCCTGCGAGGAAAGGTCTTGCCACATTGTCAGCGAATATCGCTGGATATAATAATACTTTTCCATAATACTTTCCTGCGAGGAAAGTATTATGGTCTTGCCCCTTTGTCAGCGAATATCGCTGATAATAATCCTGCGAGGAAAGGTCTTGCCACATTGTCAGCGAATATCGCTGGATATAATAATACTTTTCCATAATACTTTATGGTCTTGCTCCTTTGTCAGCGAATATCGTCGCTGGATATCATAATCCTGCGAGAAAAGTATTATGGTCTCGCCACATTGGCATCTAATATCACTGGATACGATTTTATTTGCCGACATGATACTTAAAAGACAACGTATGAATGATAGGTTCCTCGATTTTTTTAGAAAATTTTGTAATTTTCCCAGTTTTTGCAACGTTGGTTATTTTTTTAACCTATAGACTATGTGTGACATGTCAAATTAGGAGAGGAAATAAATTGTCAATATTACAAATTTTATTTTTAAAGCGCCTAATTGGAAAAAATGACTATTTATGACGTACTGACTTTTTCAAAAAAAAAAAAAAAAAAAANTGTCATACTGACTTTTAAAAAAAAAAAAAATTGATACGACGTTAAAATATGTAAAAATAATGAAGGTTGAAAATTATCATTAATTTTATATAATACTATAAAAAAGAAAATTACTATATTAGAAGGTTGAAAGTGAAGATATAGTCATTTTCAACCTTCATTATGGTTTTACTTGACATAGTATCCCAATTTAACCAATTTATATGTAAAAATCTTTTCTTATAACTAAAATACATATTAAATCAACTATTCTGCTCATTTCTTGGTTCCGGTTTGGAAAAATGGTGGAATTAGATTTATATGAAGTAACCGAAAAGGTTTAAGATAAAAATTCCAACCAATAGGTATATTAAAATATATCTCCTAGTCAACGATCATACCACGTAGAATACACCAGTTCCCGTCAGATCACAGAGGTTAAGCAACGTCGAGCGTGGTCAGTACTTGGATGGGTGACCGCTTGGGAACACCACGTATCGTTGGCTCTTCCGGCCCAACCCAGGCTGGGTGAGGTCTAAAAAAAAAAAAGAAATCGAGTTAACTGTAGAATTTGGGTTGGATTTTTTTGTATCTCCAACAGAATCCAAGATATTTAATGTTCAATTGAAAGTTGACTAGGGTTGCTCAATATTTACAGATCGTTACTTACAACCTGTGCAGAAAAATATTTCCCAATATGAGATTTTCCAAATCTAAACAACAACAATATTTAAAATTATATTTAACCCATCCTCCTCTCTATAACAAGAAGAGGGTCACCATTTGATATGGACGAGAGGTATTGGTGCGAGAATATTACACAATGTCAGAATGATGATTGATGTGTGTTAATAGGAATGAAATCGCACTCTGTGTATGATGTATGCTACATAAATCACAACATATGGATATACCATTGTGTGACGGGTTTTATGATGTTTCAAAATAATGTTTGTTTTATTTTATTGGTTTTGTCTACCATATTGTAAATGGTACCTAACAACACACATATATAGTTAACTAGCAGGATACGCCCGCTTCGCTTGGCGCCTTATAGGCATGGCCGTTTATAGTTTCAACCCTTTTTTTTGCGATGAAAAGTAGCTTATGTTCTTTCCTAAAGTTTAGTCTATCTCCATACCAAATTTCATCAAAATC
>CM022882.1:2828096-2839007 GCA_012654025.1 Pachypsylla venusta | reverse complement strand
TTTCTTATTACATACCTACATATTAAAGATTTATTATCATTTTTTTCTCTCATCTTCTCGAAACGAAGTTCGGGTACTCAGCTAGTTTTCAATAAATAAGTCTGCACAGACTTATCGTTGCGTGTATGGCCGGCCTAAAGCATCAACAAATGAATGCTCATCAAGTCTGTTATGAAAATGTAAATTATTCAAGCAATATGTGCACCGCTTAGAGGAGCATCCCAGAAATCAATAACTGGACTTGATTCTTTGAGTGAGATGTCGCTTGTACGAAACATACGAGATACCGACCCAAAATTCTTATTTTAACACAAAAGTTTCAAAGTCCATCCTGTATAAAGTTTTTATATCGAACTCTCCACCGTCCTTGATTGATGTCCATCATTTTTCTGTCACAAATTCACCTCTTTTTACCATAGAATGTCTCATTTTTCAAGACTTATCTGGTATTATTATAATAAAGGATAGGAAAGGAAATCGCCTTGCTCCTCCTCATCCAAACATTTCATTTGCTGAACATCATTTTTCCATTCTACTGTTAAGGTTCAAGTGTACAGCTCCCATCTATCTTTTAGAGGTTTTAAGAGATCCGTATGTATATTTGTGGGGGAAAAAAAATTGATTGACGACATCACAAAAAACAACGAGAAAATCATAAACATATCAGAACCAGCGTCTATGGCACGTTGAATACACCAGTTCCCGTTAGATCACTGAAGTTGGGGAACGTCCAGCGAGGTTGTACCATGTGAGTGTCCGCGTGGGTTCGCGCCCTCGTGATGCTGGCTTTTTTACGGCGAAACCTAGGCTGGGTGAGGTCAATGTGGGTAGCTGGTTTGCAAGTTTCCAACGAATGGAGGGTAAAACTCTCGTCTTGAATGACCAATAGATGTTAAAGAGACGTTAAGCCAAATTAAAAAAAAAAAAATATTAGTCTGCCGCTACAGCTGCTGCTGTTAAATTTTCATTAAAATTCATCAAAATTAGTCAACTTTAAGGTCAGGTCGCTAAGTGGTAAAATAGCATAAACCAGAAACATCCGAGAACAATAAGAAACGCATCAACAACAATAAGAATATATTTAATGTAATAACAAAAAAGAAAACAGACACCAACAGCAAAAAGCGGACAAAACTGTAAAAGAATCAAACAGCAAAAAACGAACAAAACTGAAAAAGAATCAAACAGCAAAAAACGAACAAAACTGAAAAAGAATCAAACAGCAAAAAACAAACAAAACTGAAAAAGAATCAAACAGCAAAAAACGAACAAAACTGAAAAAGAATCAAACAGCAAAAAACGAACAAAACTGAAAAAGAATCAAACAGCAAAAAACGGACAAACTGAAAAAGAATCAAACAGCAAAAAACGAACAAAACTGAAAAAGAATCAAACAGCAAAAAACCGACAAAATTGAAAAAGAATCAAACAGCAAAAAACGGACAAAACTGAAAAAGAATCAAACAGCAAAAAACGAACAAAACTGAAAAAGAATCAAACAGCAAAAAACGAACAAAACTGAAACAGAATCAAACAGCAAAAAACGAAAAAAATTGAAAAAGAATCAAACAGTAAAAAACGGACAAAACTGAAAAAGAAGCAAACAGCAAAAAACGGGCACAACTGAAAAAGAATCAAACAGCAAAAAACAAACAAAACTGAAAACGAATCAAACAGCAAAAAACAAAAAAAAAACTGAAAAAGAATCAAACAGCAAAAAACGGACAAAACTGAAAAAGTATCAAACAGCAAAAAACGAACAAAACTGAAAAAGAATCAAACAGCAAAAAACGGACAAAACTGAAAAAGAATTAAACAGCAAAAAACGAACAAAATGAAAAAGAATCAAACAGCAAAAAACGAACAAAACTGAAAAAGAATCAAACAGCAAAAAACGAACAAAACTAAAAAAGAATCAAACAACAAAAACATAAACACTAAAAAGAAAAACAAATTACCAAAGATCTTTCGCCTCTTCCTCAGTTCGACAATTGAAAGTTTAAATTCGGAGTAAGAACACGAGGCAAAAGTACCACAACGCAGATTAAAGTAATGCAAATGGAAAATAAAAGACATTTCAGACTGCTTTTTATTAAAGGAAGTTGTCAAACCGTCACACAGTTCTATTGGATTTGATCTTGTCCTTTCCTTTCTGAAAGGGTAACATATCTCGTGTTTACTAATCACATTAATTTATTGATTTCTAGAAGAAAAAAAAAATCATATCACCAATTCTTTCAAATCAACCGGTTCCAGCAGAATTTCTATGGAAGTACGGCTTTCAAAGAAATTATGTGGGGAGAATCATACTGGGAGTGCCGAATTTATATCTCTTACACTAAAAATTTGATGTTTCACGTTTCAAAATACGTAGAATCAAAAGAGAGTTTATCAAATTCCTATAATTATTATTATTATTATCCCGAAAAAAATTTCGGGGGGGGCTATGGCCGGCCAGCCCCCCCTTGTGTACGCCCCTGTGACTGCAATAAGAAGAAAGAATTTTAGTCATCGGAGTTAAAAGCTAGTTTGGTGATAGTATATAATTTTGTGTAATAAAACGTACCCAGAACAATAGCAGAAGAAATTAGATAAGTGGTATAGAAAATAATAATATACATCTAACATCAATGACCAACTTCCTGTCATCCGGGCATCAGTGGTTTTCTTAAATTTGGATTCCGCATTAAATGTCAGTAATCTATCATTCAAATCCATTCCATAAATTTGGATTTCGCATTAAATGTCAGTAATCTATCATTCAAATCCATTCCCAAATTTATATTCCGCATTAAATGTCAGTAATCTATCATTCAAATCCATTCCCAAATTTCAAGAAAATTGTCATCATTGGAGATTATCTGATTTGTCTTATCGCTCATTGGACTATTCTCCCCATCTAGGGATGGATAATCGAATAACAATACATCGATTATTATCGATTAAACGGAAAGCTAGAAATTTTTAAAAAAGCAACCGCTTTTTAAAAATAGTCATAATGATAGATTACTATAGTCATAATCTATATGATCCGATCATTCAGATCTGCATCCAGGCGAATTTTGTTGTCGAATTTTTACAGGTTCAGAAAAACAACTCCGAAGGACATTTTGATGAATCATGACAAAGATAACGATTATTCGATTAATCGAAATCATTGAAATCGATTAAACAATAATCGATTATTTTCAAGAAATATCGACTGTTTTCAAGAAATATAGATTATTTTCATGAAATATCGATTATTTTTATGAAATATCGATTATTTTCATGAAATATCGATTATTTTCAGGAAATATCGATTATTTCAATAAATATCGATTATTTTCAATAAATATCGATTATTTTCAGGAAATATCGATTATTTCAATAAATATCGATTATTTTCAAGAAATATCGATTATTTTCAGGAAATATCGATTATTTCAATAAATATCGATTATTTTCAAGAAATATCGATTATTTCGATTAAATCATCTAATACTAATGGATACCCATCCTACTAGATACAAGCTTGTGGAAAAATCGTAAAAATAGTTGGTATGAGGTTAGCATTCAAATCTCGATGGCCCTTGCCCGGAACTGTGATGGTGTACGTCCCAGGCCGCCTTCGCTGTGTAGATTATCGTTATAGGATCAAATGTGTCGCTATTTTTGCTCCAGCATCGTCTATTCGCTCACAAACAAGATTAACAGTTTGCTGTCCAAATGGATGGACAAGTTATATGAAGAAATCTCTCAAATATTTAAAATAAAACTACTGGCATTTTTGATATTCCTCATTTTGTAAACTACTGGCATAAGTATACTAATTATACTCTCTCTATTGAACCGATATTGATGAACTGTCTAGAGGTTTCATAATGACGGCAATTTGTCTTCATCAAGTCTGCTCTTAATGTTTTTATGATTAAATTGGTTCAGGAGGACCAAAGAGAGGAAACCGAAGTTTGAGTATCATACCTAGGGTGACCAGAAATTTTTGGGACCAAAGCGGGACGCTTTTGCCTATATATCTCTGTCTCCTTGAAATTTCAAATAATGTTCTTCCTACACACGTTGCCATCATCTCTGACTCCATGAGTTCTTTATCAGCCATCCGCAACCCACTCTTTTCCAACCCAATAATTAGTAAGATTTACTCCTTGTGGGAACATCTTTCCCTCCTTGGGGTCCATATTTCTTTCATTTGGTGTCCATCCCACTGCGGCATCAGAGGCAACGAGGCTGTTGATGNAAAGAATTCCCCCGAGAGTGGACGTTTAACAAAGATCCGGCTGACAAGGTGCTGTATCCCTTATTATACACAAGCATTAAGTTTGAAAAAGACTGAGATTTTTACTTTTGTTCACTTACTCTAAATGGTCAGCAAGTTTTTAAGCGATATGATTTACTATGAGAAAAAAACCCTTTCATTGTGGACATAATCATAAACGTTAAGTATTACTTTAAAAAAAAAATCGCTCAAATCGGTTTGTCGGTTTTTTTAAACATAATTTCTTTGGTACTTAAAAAACAATTTTCAAGTCACATTCTATAATCTATATTATGTATACTTAGATACCAATAACCCATTGAGTATCTACCACAACTGCATGCATGTTCCTTCCAGTGCAAGTTTTTAACAATTTTTTTTTTTTTTTTTTTTTTTTTTTTTTTTTTTTTTTNTTGATTCCGAAGGTAAGTAAAAACCTTCAAAGTCATTGAGGTTATAATAATATTATAACCTCAGGTTATAATAAAAAAAAAGGTTATAATCGGTGGGGTCAATGTGGGTAGCTGGTTTACAAGTTTCCACCGAAAGGAGGGTGAAACCCCCGTCTTGAATTGCCACGAGAGTTGGTAGAATTTGTCCCAAGAAACCTTATTCCCATCCTCTGATGACTATTTTCTTTTCTTGGATAGACCATTAATACAGGGTTTCTAAATAAATATTGGGTGTCTCTGGTGACAGACGATAAGCCAAATTCATCATTATTACAAAAAGTGTTTCGAGCATTTTCTTAGTTCCGCGAATAGCTACGGTCCACAACATGGAATGCAGTGGCTGTAGATGTAGACCTTTTTTTTTAAAATTTGGCTTAACGTCTCTTTAACATCTATTGGTCATTCAAGACGGGGGTTTTACCCTCCATTCGCTGGAAACTTGCAAACCAGCTACCCACATTGACCTCACCCAGCCTGGGTTAGGCCAGCGATACGTGGTGTTCCCAAGCGGTCACCCATCCAAGTACTGACCACGCCCGGACGTTGCTTAACTTTAGTGATCTGACGGAACTGGTGTATTCAACGTGGTATGATCGTTGGCTAGATGTAGACCTGTCATATCTGAGAAATGTATCAAAGGAGTTGATTTGCTATTTTTTCTGAAAGTTTTGCACAAATTTCACTAAACGCGTCATTTTTGTAGGAATAACTCGCTCCCAGTTTAATATTTTATTTCGTACCTAAATTGTTAGCTTATACATTGTGGAGTTTTAACTTGGTTATCAGTCTAGTCACTAAGCCTGGGATAGGGGGGCTTAAGAAGAGTACTTCCACATCTTCCAAGGCACTCAAGTTCATGCCGGTCCTAAAAGGCGACTAAGGCCAGGGTCAAAAACGATATTATTCCCATTACCCAAGCAGAAATCAAGAGGAAGCTACTGCATTATCCATAAGAATTCTTTAGTATCAAGAACTCATGGCGAGTTATTGGAAACCAGTCTCACGCCTGCTAAGCTATGATGATGAGGAAACGTTTAAAGCCGGGACAGGAACACGGTTATCATAAACGCTTCCGATCTCGTGGACGGAGGAGTGTTGGAGAGAGAATTGGCATAGGACATTAAACTACCGCGCGGCGTATTCAATACATTCGTCCGAATACATGATCGGAGTCAAATCGGTGGAGATCGGAGTCAAAGGAGTGTACCAACCTTATAATCTTAGCTCCATCCCGAAAAAAAAATCCTGTGTACGCCCCTGGTCTGATGTACTTATAATTTCTCTGAAATTCTACATTTTTCAGTCTGTACTTATAATTTCTCTGAAATACTAAATAAACGCAATCAAATAAAGCACATGAACAGACAACATAACATACACAAAAAGTCTAATCGAAGTAAAAAGATTTGATGTCACAGATAATATTGTGCTGAACAATCCATGTTCAGTAAATACCATTAAAATAAATATATTTAAATTATAAAAATAACAACCGAGATTAGAAACAAAAGAATTTTGAAGATAAGAGCNCGCCCCCTTGTGATGCTGGCTATTTTTCTGACACAACCCAGGCTGGTTGACCAATAGATGTTAAACCAAAAAGAAATATAACCAGTGACCATACCAGTTCTTGCTGAAAGTAGAAAGATTTAATGTGGGAGATTGAGTTATATGACGGTAATCCGGATAACTAAAACGGACTACCGTCAAAATCAAGACCGCTTCGGTCCAGGGGGTCATGTAAAGAGAGTTTTACCATATAGGGATTATTCGGGGGGAGGGGCGTCATCTATACATTTCACACAGATGACCATAGCAAACAGATGGCTTTTGCATACAGAAGTATACGTATAGCACAAACCAGGCCCGTATACAGGATTTTATTTCGGGGGGGGGTCATGTAAAGAGAGTTTTACCATATAGGGATTATAGGAAAAATCAAACCTTTACAAAAATTTCGAGGTAGGGGGTTTGACCCCTTAAAACCCTGTCCTGGATACAGGCCTGGCAAAATTTCTTACTAAATTTATGGGATTTCTTGGGTATTTTCTTCAAAAAGATCTATTTAAAATGACTTGTCAATTTTTCTAGGCAATTTTCTCGTGGACAACTTACTCTTGTAAAATATAATATTTTTATTTTTTTCAAGGGACAACCTAGTTGTTGGTTTAATGTTTCCAGGGTTCTGCGGATCCAATATTCTATCAGAATCTATTTTCTTTCTTTTTTTCTGGTCATCTGCGGCAAGTTTGAATTGCTTCTAAACGATTCTATATCTGGTCCTTTCAAAAGTTTATCTTTCATAAACTTCGCTGTTCTTTTTTTCTTACTTTCTTCAACCATGTAGCTCCACCAGTCGTCAGGTACTTTTGGTCTCAAAAGCTGGGGAAGAGATTTAAAAATATCTCTTTACTTCAGCTTAATTTCTTAAAAACAGATCAAATGATGAAAGCAATCACTCTGAAAATTGGATGTGGTGGATCTTATTAAGGATCCAGAAAATATCCTGTCTTAGAGAGATGAACAAGTCAAGATTAAGGTCTTTCCCAAGATGGTCTAACTGAGTTCACTCAGTAAGGTATTAGAAACAGCACATGTAAGAATAATGCATGGACCCTGAGAGTTCGGACAAAGAACTGTAATGCTCTGAGAACAATACACTTTCAATGTAAATTAATCAGAAGAACAATTTGCATTGATAGCTCGACCGATTGAGAATCATTGTTTTACTCCACAGCAATGCTTATACATTATTATAGTAAACATTTATTATTATTTCTTGTGAAAATCAAAAAAAAAAAAAAAAAAAAAAAAAAAAAAAAAAAAGAAATAAGAGGGAAAAAGAAGAGAGAAGAAGCAGAAGAGTATTTAGACAATGTAGGTACTTCTTGGTAGATTGTGGAGTAGGAACAAGAAAACATAACACGACAGTCAACTTGGAGAGGTATTTACAATTTGACTTTTGGTATTGTCGAGAGAGAAATGAAAACGATTGTAGAAAAAGATAAATAGTGATTTATATACAGAGAGGATCAAACGATTGAACGACTATATCTAGAAATTAGACATGATGATTAGATGGGAAATTTGTAATTATAGAGGAAATGAAACCAGGCAGATCAAACGATTGAATGACTTTCTAGAAATTGTAGAAGAATATTATGGACAATGATGAAGGAACAAGAGGCAGAGAGAAAAAATGTTTAAAATCAGAGACATGATGATTAGATGGGAAATTTGTAATTATAGAGGAAATGAACCCAGGCAGATCAAACGATTGAATGACTTTCTAGAAATTGTAGAAGAATATTATGGACAATGATAAAGGAACAAGAGGCAGAGAGAAAAAAAGTTTAAAATCAGAGACATGATGATTAGTTGGAAAATTTGTAATTATAGGGGAAATGAACCCAGAGGCAGGGATGGACAGAGAATGTCTAATTATGGAGACATCAGGGATGCTAGTTTGTGTTTTGTAAAGACTTTAGTGGATGATGACAACGAAAAATTCAAGTGGATATAGGAATTTAGTTTTCTTTTCCATTAGGCTCGTACCTTGATATTACATTAATGTTAAATTAATTGAAAAAGTTGAAGGTTTTTAAAATTTATAGACGGAGTTGATATACTTTTGTTGTTTTTGTTGGAAGACAAAACAGGACGCCAGAAAAGGAAGAAAGATCCCAAGTTCGGAAAGGACACGGGAGAGGGACACAGCAATTCTCCACAAAGACATCCTGGTTATGGAGCTCTTTAAAAAGATTGATCTTAATCTTAATATGTATAATACTCGAAAACACAGGTTAATCACTTGAAACCTGGTAATCTGATTTTTTGATGTTGATACATTAATAATTAGCACCATAATATACTTTTCCAACACTAGTACCTACCCACATAAAACACATCGCAGACACACTTAACCCGAACACCAATTCCAGAAGATGAAAACATTTAGGAAAGCTCACCGATAGAAATGACACGATATATCGAAAATCGATATATATCGATATATTTTCTTCCGATGTATCGATATATTTTTCATGACATATCGTTTCATATATCGATAGATTTTTCACAATACATCGTTTGATATATCGATAGATTTTTCGCGATATATCGTTTAATATGCGCACACTAATTTAGACTTTTTTCAATGTTCTTAATATAGCGATAAAATTTGAAGTTATCCATTTTTTTTTAATCGAAGTTTTCTATTTAAGGGGGATCCTACTGATCCCTTTGAAACTGGTCATTGGTGGAAACTGGAAAGTAGGGGAGGGTCAGGTTAGGAAAGTACAGAGTACAGAGAGGGGACGACAACATTTCCACCAATTCACCTCGTATAAAATTCTAATCCATACTTCTTCTTCTTACACTAGTCCATACTAATATTATAAATGCGAAAGTAACTCTGTCTGTCTATCTGTCTGTATGTATGTTACGCTTTCACGCTTAAACTACTGAACCGATTTTGATGAAATTTGGTATGGAGATAAACTAAACTTTAGGAAAGGACATAGGCTACTTTTGGGGTTGAAACTATAAACGGCCATGCCTCTAAGGCGCCAAGCGAAGCGGGCGTATCCTGCTAGTTTCTAATAAACCGATATATATCGTCGATATTTCGATATATTTCACATATATCGATATATTTGTATAATAAAAAAATATTTGAAAATTCGATATATCGATATATTTTTGAACGATATGTCATCACTACTCACCAAAAGTTCTTTTTGACGTCAGGCATTATGCTAGGGCAAATTTTAAAAATAAACTGGAAACAGACAGTGCGGCATTATGGGTTGAATCTACTTCAGAACTGAACATTCATAGTTTGGACGGTGCCTTAATATTGAGTCTTCCCAAGAACACTGCCAATCAGCCCTGTATATTATTTCAATACATATATATTTAATATATAAAAATATGGATATAAATCAGGATCTTGAACAGTGAAGACATTACGTGTACACGCCAATATTTATACTTACTGTGTGCACAGTCATGCGGCGCGCGAACTTAACTGCAATCTAGAAAATTTCTGGCATTTTATTTTATTATATGTATAACACGGTCGGTGAACGGTTTACATTCCATCAATAGATATCTTACTGAACTTGTTAATTGGGAATTTTATAAATTTCTGAAATATTTGATACATCTGTGTAGGAAATCAATATCTTAAAANGGGGGGGAATGTTGAGTGGAAACCATGCCGCCATGTCACAAACTTACGCATGTGGGCGAGTTTTTCCCGTGAACCGCGCGAAATATTTACCTATTGCTAAGTACATAATATATACTTATCAATAGGTACCTCCTTAAAATATTATATTTTGAGCCAACCAACCTCAACCATGAGGTTAAACAATGCCGACCCCAAGTAGGTTTAGGAAAAGGCAAAGTGATCGAAGAAGATAAATAACTCCCCCCCCGTATTTTTCACCCCCACACCCATTTTTANATTTTTATCCCCACACCCATTTTTAGGTAGTTTTTGGCGTACTATAATTTTTCATGAAAATACTATACTTTTTTTTGTCTATGTACTATAATTCACTACATGCAAATGTTTTTACTATAACATCTGCTATAGGAAATGCTTCAGAAAGTAGTAAGACTTATGATTGGTATGCATAGCAGATGCTATAGTAAAAGCAATTGCTTCTATTTATATGCATAATATACTACTCAACGACTTTGTATTTGAAAAGTGTGAACATCAGCAGCCCATTTTCTAATGCCAGCATTCTCTCACAAGGTTGTTATTGTCTCATTTGAAAGTATCAAATATACAAATATATCTTGGTATGTACTTTATAGATTCTATTGAACGTTATATGGGACTTCACCTGACTATTGAGCCAATTTATTCAAAACTTTACAATTTTAGAAAGATCTCTGTTAGAAGCATGTCTGTTCAATTCTTGTATATTTCATCAGTTAGACGAAATAACGCTTGTTTTATTTTTCTTGGCGTTGCAAAATTAGCGTTTTGCTTGATAGTTTTAAAAAATCTTCTATTTTTGATAAATGAGTAACATAGAGGGAGCCCTTCTGTGGGCTATATATTCTAAATAGTATCTGCAAAGTGCATTTTAAATAGTATTTTTTTTATATTTTTTTATTTGGCTTAACGTCTCTTTAACCCTAGGTTTGCAGGGGGGGGGTACAAAGTACCCGCGTTTTAGCAAAAAC
>CM022882.1:2769923-2781058 GCA_012654025.1 Pachypsylla venusta | reverse complement strand
AAAAAAAAAACAAAAGGGCTATATCCGCGCATGATAGCCATCATGGTCCCATATTAGCCCACTATCGCTAAACTTCTGATTTTGTGTGTTTGAAAATTTTTAGTTGATTTATTTATTATTCAGGAAAAAAACTTGAAAATTTTCATTATGATAATTTTCTCACCGGGCCTCTTAGGAAATCCCGGGCCTGGGGGGGGGATTCCCCCACACACTCGTCGGGCCTGTCCTCACATTTGCCTGGATTGGGCAGCTATCCAAATTGACGCCACCCAGCCTGGGTTGGACCGGGAACAGCCAGTAACACGAGAGCGAAAACCGTTAATCCTCGTTGGGCGTTGTTTGCTTGAGGGGAACTGTTGTAATCGCGTCATAGACTTTGGCTAACCAACTAACCCTGATGATAGAGTCAATTTTATTTCTCCATGACTCACTCGTCTAATTACTAATTAGCGATAAGTAACATTCTAATTATCATCAAAGGAAACAATGCATAATATATCTCTGGATTATTCTTTTTAGATTGTCTACGTACTTCTCTTTTCTTTTCAAACAATGAATGTACTTTGAATATCAAATGCAATCAAAGGCTTCTATTTTAATCAAAGGCAAAGAAATAACAGTAAAAAGAAAATTGTTAATGATGGAAAACTTTGCAAAAGAAGAAATCTGTGATGAAAAAAAGAAGAAATCTGTGATGAAAAAAAGAATAAATCTGTGATGAAATCTGTGTAACCTAATGAACAATAAAACAAAAAAGGAAATCTGATAATAACAGATAGGCCTTTGGTGTTTCTTTTAAATACTGCTCGCCAGCGTATATGGCACGTTGAATATATATCACCAGTTCTCGTTCGATCAATACAGTTAAGCAACGTCCAGCGAGGTTGTACCATGTGGGTGTTCACGTGGGTTCGCGCCCTCGTGATGCTGACTGTTTTTCCGGCCCAACCCAGGCTGGGTGAGGTCAATGTGGGTAGCTGGTTTGCAAGTTTCCAGCGAATGGAAGGTGAAATCTCCGTCTTGAATGACCAATAGATGGTAAAGAGACGTTAAGCCTAATTAAAAAAAAAACTGCTCATCATAAAAAGGTGAATTTACGTGAGTAGATGTATTTTGAAATGGCATCGGCGTGAAGTTGAGCAACGTACAGCGAGGTTTTACTTGGTGAGTTCAAGCGCCCCGTGATGCTGGGGCTATTCCCCCAGACTGGGTGGGATAAATATCGGTGTCTGGTTTATCAGTTTCCAGAGATTGGAGAGTAAATCTTTGTCCCCGGATGACAAATTCATGTTAAGCCAATAAACCGAACGAATTGAAGCTCTAGTTTTAACACCTCGATTTTTTTTTTCCTAATTTAGTATAGACATTCATTTGTTTTCTATGGGAAATCCTTCTTTATCTCTTCCATCGATCTCTGGAACTCAGTACCGTATCGTATCCTAAACTCACTCGCATTTCACTCTTTCAAAGTGTCTAATTTTTCTTTTGTCCGTCTGTTCGTCTTTTTGTACCACGATAACTCTCGAACGCCTATTCTAATTTTTACTGGTAAGGACAGTAATTGTGTTCATGGAATTGGGTGTTTAGTTTTTGAATTCTATTGAACCAACCGAAGACTTCAAGTGAGTCCATTTTGGGGTCTACAGTAACATTATGTGTGAAAATCAATTGACCGAACGAAGTTAGATGAAACTTGGTATGGACATCAGATATTAGGCTGTGTGACTGGTGGTCGCATGGTGGCCATGATAAGTGATTGAGATAAATGAGATCCCCTAATATGAGTGGTCACTACGCAAACACCGTTACTTTGTAATCTACTATAAGTTGGGCACCCATCAAATGAAACTTGTTACGTTTTTTGATTGATATTTGAAGCATTCTGTTTGAATTAAAATAAGAAAGTAATATTTCTGTATGAGCCATTATTATTTTTTTACTTGTAGAAAAACGAAAAAAAATTTAAGATACAAAATATTCAATAACTGACAAATAATTTTTTTTAAACTTTCCACCTGACAAAAATTTCTTTGAAATTAAAAAATACGAAGAAATTTTCTTTTGTTTTTCGTATTAAAACCGTGAAAATAACGACAGAATCGGCATGACACCGCGAACTAAAGAATTGAAGAGAAAAAAAAAGAGAAAAAAATAACATAAAAAAAAAATTACACTATTCAATCTCTACTTCGTCAAAAATTCCGAATCCTTTCAGTCACCCNCGAACATTTTTTTTTTTTTTTATTTAAAAAACAAGTTGAAACTTGAAAGTATCTTGTTGTGACGTCATTGACATATGGGAGGGTACAATTTGAATTCAAGCTCCTCCCTGAATTAATATTTATTTATCATTTCTGAGCTTTAGTTTTGTTTTTTTATTATTTTCTTCTTCTTTTCTTTTTCTATTAATTAATTAATTAGAAATTACTATCTTTTTTCTCCTTTTTTTTCGTTTTTCTTTTTAGTAAGTTTTTTTTTATATTTTTGTCGATATATTTTGTGTTTTGTTGCTGTATCTTGGGGTATTTTTCTTAAATTTTCAAAATAAATTCACCTATTTCTTTATGTGTATACTTATGTGGAAGGGGATGTTTTTTTTTCAAGGATAAAAAATCATATGACAATAACACTATATAAGTTCTGTGAACTGTTGACCTCACTCAGTTTCTCGAGTAATATTATTGAGTAGTTACAAATAATATCGAGTAGTTACAAATAATATCGAGTACTTAGATGGAAATTATATTTGAGTTCGTTTTTAATGATTTAGATTGGTGGTATGTCCATAATATAATGAAGTGTTCATAAAAGGGCTGTCAGGAGGTCCTGCAAGGCCCAAGAGGTCCAATTGCAAGACCAAAATCAGCCAATTCTATATGAATGTAATATGTAGATGTTCATACAGCATACAGGTATTTTCGAAATGGCGTAATTCTTTTCAATTATTTTTTTGACTAATTATGACAAGATTATTAGTGTCATGGGCGTAGGAAGGGGGGCAGCTGCCCCCCCTAGAAATTCTCGAGAGTATGCAGCACGGAAGGGGCAACTTAAATTTTTTCGGCTTTCCGTATATTTTTCCATTGTAAAAATCCTCCTGCTAGTTGAATTTCGCCGGTTTGGCACTTTCCTTTATCGATATTTATCACAGGCCCTGGGGTCGCCCCTCCCCAATAACTGAATCATCAGTTACCCCTGGGGGTTTATCATAAAATAAGTACCGATTTACTCTATCGACCCCACCCCCCCTCCCGACATGAAAATCTCAGCTGCCCTCCCTAGGCCAGATGCTGGCTACGCCCTTGATTAGTGTTATTTATTTGGCTTGAGTGAAGTGTTCATGACAAGTAGGTACCTACTACTATCTAGGAACTTAATAAAGAGACGAGTATTGCAACATAAGCAAATTGGTTAGTGTAGGTACACTAGGTACCCTCTTACTATCTCCTTGAATTTTAATCCATGTTTTATCGATGTTGGTATACTCAAAATCTGATTTCACTTTTCTCTACCAGCTGTAGATACTAGACCAAAAGATAATCAATTTTTTTACTGGCTCCAAAAAGTAGACTACTTAGAAGGAGTGGGGGTGGAAGGGGCCCCGCACTGTGAAAGTGCTACGGGCCCCGCGGAATGTTAATCCGGCCCGGAGGAGGGTGTTGATTTGAATCCAAGCATGAACAATAAGGCTATGATCACATGATCGCGCGATATTGCGCGGCAACCGCGCGGGTCGAATAAACAATTCGATACAAGTTTGTAGAACTAGTATCGCGCGGTTACCGCGCGGTATTCGACATTTGTCATATTAGCTAAACACAAGTAAATTCTTTTTTTTTTATTAATTCGGCATTTGATTACACAATTACCTTAATTAATCCAAAACATGAATTTTATTTCTGATGACCTTTTCAAATTTCAAGTTCAGAGGAATCACCGAAAGGCTGGATTCTAAAATATGAGGAACATACGAGTATCTTGATTTAATATTTTTGATTCCTCGTAAATTTTATAAGATAGTTAGAACATTCTTAATAATTATCCACCCACACCAACACCGCTGACATTCTACCAGACTTGGATATTAACAGAACGTTCGATGAGGGCATGCGCGGATATAGGAAATTGCCCGGGGGGGCACGTGCCCCCTCCACTTTTTAAGAGGGCGGTGTTTCTCAAATTTCATTATACCTTGATTAGGTATAATGAAAAATTAAAAAAAAAAAATCAAGTGAATGGTGATCCGCTGTGTCTTTTTCCCATTGAGATTGGGGGGTTGCACGGGCCCCTAAATAATTCCCAATCCTGATACTAAATAGAAATACGTAAATAAGAAATCGTGAAAAATTCTGTCATCCGTCATGGCACTTCCTTTTCGTCATCAAGCTTATACAATTGCTTATTACCCTTATGAAAAGGTATAAGCTCTACAGATTTTAACAAATTAGGTATATCGTACCTCGATAAACATTGCATTAAAAAGTACTGCCCAGGACTCGAACCCCCTGTCTCTAGGTTACAAGTTCCTCCCCCCTGCAAATTTTCTATATTGTGCGATTGTGGCCCTTCAAATCAAGAGAGCAATATCCGCGCATGGATGAGGGAGGCGATTATCGTCGGCCGCTAACGCTTTGCTGTCAAGACACTTGTACTAGAGAAAAAAATCAGGGGGTTTTCTTGGCTCTAGAGGGGATATGCCCCCCCCCCCTGTATCTGCTACTGGTGTTTACAAATAGCAACTTGAAACATCACAAGAACTATTTTTCAGGTGTTTAATCAGGGAAACAAGCTTCAATGATATCCAGGTTGGATATCATTGAAGTTCGCGTTAGATCACTGAAGTTATTCAACATCAGGCGTTGTGCGTACACCAGATGGGAGCCCTCTCGGGGACATTGCGTATCAATGTGGCACTCGAACTAGTTATGAATTTTAGGAAATCCTGAGTAGCGTTTGTAACTTCTTTTGTGCTTGTGGTTTAGTTGTAAAAGAAAGGAGCTTTCCCGAGACTCAGTGCATCCCGATAAGGCCAATATTATGTAGTGTTATCAGACGGTCTCCCAGCCCAGCACGCATCATGCCAAACGTTGCTTACCTTCAGTGATCTTATGAGAACTGGTGTATACATTGTCGAAAATTGTTGGCTTACACTCGTACATGGATTCAGTGTTAATTCCAGAGATTGAGGCTGTATATTCCGTATAAGCGTAACGAAACGCTGGCAGAAAGAGACTAAAGTTTTCATCCACCAACTGGCTGGAATCTTGATATCCATTATTGTTTGAACGAAGTAAGATCCAGTTTTAACTCCATCATGTTTTTTGAAAACTCCATTCGTTCCATGATACCTCTCGAATGCTTGTCCGAGTTTGATGAAACATGGTATGTATCTTTATTGAGCTCCCCGCGGCCTAAAGGTGGCAATTTTAACTGAGTGAGGTCTACAGTTCATAGAATCTCTATTAGTACAAATAAATTAATGAGCGAACGAAGTGAGATCCATTTTAAACTCCACGATTTTTGTTTAAACGTCTGTTTGTCTGCTCATTGCACAATAACTCCCAAACGCAAGCTCCGATTTAAAAGAAATTTACTATGTATGCAGATTTATTACGTTTTGGCTGATTTTATCCATTTTTTTTTTTTTTGGCTAAACGTCTCTTTAACATCTATTGGCCAATCGGGACGGGAGTGTTTTATTCTCCCCAATCGCTGGAAACTTGCAAACCCACATTGACCTGAACCAGCCTGGGATGGGTCGGAAAAATATATTAGACAACATCACGTAGGACACCAATCTGGTACAACCGCGCTGAACGTTGGCTTAACTTTAATGATACGGGATGATAATCCTTTAACGTTTTTTTCCATCGTCTGTTCGTTCCACGATGACTCTCGGAACGTCTTGTCTGATTTTGATGAAATATCGTATCTGGACATTATCATAATAATTTTCTGATTTTTGGGACATGTTCAGCCGTATATATTCGTGAGCTAAATTCCTCTTTGGGGCTAATGTAAGCCTTCTGAACCTAAACCTCTTCTGGGCTTTTTGTGCTTGGAAAGTAGCCTGTTTACCTAGCTAAGGCCTAAGATCTGCGCAAACTTTATCAGCCTTTTAGCTAGGTTTTCTGAGTGAATGTCAAACCTCTCATGTAGCTGTCCCATGCCTAGTCTCCACGCAATTAGCCTCTTCTGGGCTTTTTGTGCTTGGAAAGTAGCCTGTTTACCTAGCTAAGGCCTAAGATCTGCGCAAACTTTATCAGCCTTTTAGCTAGGTTTTCTGAGTGAATGTCAAACCTCTCATGTAGCTGTCCCATGCCTAGTCTCCACGCAATTAGCCTCTTCTGGGCTTTTTGTGCTTGGAAAGTAGCCTGTTTACCTAGCTAAGGCCTAAGATCTGCGCAAACTTTATCAGCCTTTTAGCTAGGTTTTCTGAGTGAATGTCAAACCTCTCATGTAGCTGTCCCATGCCTAGTCTCCACGCAATTAGCCTCTTCTGGGCTTTTTGTGCTTGGAAAGTAGCCTGTTTACCTAGCTAAGGCCTAAGATCTGCGCAAACTTTATCAGCCTTTTAGCTAGGTTTTCTGAGTGAATGTCAAACCTCTCATGTAGCTGTCCCATGCCTAGTCTCCACGCAATTAGCCTCTTCTGGGCTTTTTGTGCTTGGAAAGTAGCCTGTTTACCTAGCTAAGGCCTAAGATCTGCGCAAACTTTATCAGCCTTTTAGCTAGGTTTTCTGAGTGAATGTCAAACCTCTCATGTAGCTGTCCCATGCCTAGTCTCCACGCAATTAGCCTCTTCTGGGCTTTTTGTGCTTGGAAAGTAGCCTGTTTACCTAGCTAAGGCCTAAGATCTGCGCAAACTTTATCAGCCTTTTAGCTAGGTTTTCTGAGTGAATGTCAAACCTCTCATGTAGCTGTCCCATGCCTAGTCTCCACGCAATTAGCCTCTTCTGGGCTTTTTGTGCTTGGAAAGTAGCCTGTTTACCTAGCTAAGGCCTAAGATCTGCGCAAACTTTATCAGCCTTTTAGCTAGGTTTTCTGAGTGAATGTCAAACCTCTCATGTAGCTGTCCCATGCCTAGTCTCCACGCAATTAGCCTCTTCTGGGCTTTTTGTGCTTGGAAAGTAGCCTGTTTACCTAGCTAAGGCCTAAGATCTGCGCAAACTTTATCAGCCTTTTAGCTAGGTTTTCTGAGTGAATGTCAAACCTCTCATGTAGCTGTCCCATGCCTAGTCTCCACGCAATTAGCCTCTTCTGGGCTTTTTGTGCTTGGAAAGTAGCCTGTTTACCTAGCTAAGGCCTAAGATCTGCGCAAACTTTATCAGCCTTTTAGCTAGGTTTTCTGAGTGAATGTCAAACCTCTCATGTAGCTGTCCCATGCCTAGTCTCCACGCAATTAGCCTCTTCTGGGCTTTTTGTGCTTGGAAAGTAGCCTGTTTACCTAGCTAAGGCCTAAGATCTGCGCAAACTTTATCAGCCTTTTAGCTAGGTTTTCTGAGTGAATGTCAAACCTCTCATGTAGCTGTCCCATGCCTAGTCTCCACGCAATTAGCCTCTTCTGGGCTTTTTGTGCTTGGAAAGTAGCCTGTTTACCTAGCTAAGGCCTAAGATCTGCGCAAACTTTATCAGCCTTTTAGCTAGGTTTTCTGAGTGAATGTCAAACCTCTCATGTAGCTGTCCCATGCCTAGTCTCCACGCAATTAGCCTCTTCTGGGCTTTTTGTGCTTGGAAAGTAGCCTGTTTACCTAGCTAAGGCCTAAGATCTGCGCAAACTTTATCAGCCTTTTAGCTAGGTTTTCTGAGTGAATGTCAAACCTCTCATGTAGCTGTCCCATGCCTAGTCTCCACGCAATTAGCCTCTTCTGGGCTTTTTGTGCTTGGAAAGTAGCCTGTTTACCTAGCTAAGGCCTAAGATCTGCGCAAACTTTATCAGCCTTTTAGCTAGGTTTTCTGAGTGAATGTCAAACCTCTCATGTAGCTGTCCCATGCCTAGTCTCCACGCAATTAGCCTCTTCTGGGCTTTTTGTGCTTGGAAAGTAGCCTGTTTACCTAGCTAAGGCCTAAGATCTGCGCAAACTTTATCAGCCTTTTAGCTAGGTTTTCTGAGTGAATGTCAAACCTCTCATGTAGCTGTCCCATGCCTAGTCTCCACGCAATTAGCCTCTTCTGGGCTTTTTGTGCTTGGAAAGTAGCCTGTTTACCTAGCTAAGGCCTAAGATCTGCGCAAACTTTATCAGCCTTTTAGCTAGGTTTTCTGAGTGAATGTCAAACCTCTCATGTAGCTGTCCCATGCCTAGTCTCCACGCAATTAGCCTCTTCTGGGCTTTTTGTGCTTGGAAAGTAGCCTGTTTACCTAGCTAAGGCCTAAGATCTGCGCAAACTTTATCAGNTCCATTTTGAAGATATCCAATTTGGTATCTTCAGAACAGAAAACAATTCTTTTCAGATAGAACATTGTTGGATCAAATGATTTGTTCAAATGATTCCTTACTAGTAGTTCTGTGAACTGTAAACTTCACTCAGCTAATATGTTCTTTCATTTTGAAGATATCCAATTTGGTATCTTCAGAACAGAAAACAATTCTTTTCAGATAGAACATTGTTGGATCAAATGATTCCTTACTAGTAGTTCTGTGAACTGTAGACTTCACTCAGCTAATATGTTCCTGCATTTTGAACATATCCAATTTGGTATCTTCAGGACAGAAAACAATTCTTTTCAGATAGAACATTGTTGGATCAAATGGTTTGTTCAAATATTTCCTTACTAGTAGTTCTGTGAACTGTAGACTTCACTCAGCTAATATGTTCTTTTTTCGGGGGGGGGTGAAGGATTGACAGCCAAGCCAAAACTAACTTCAAAATGTTCCATCATTAAGTACATAACCAATTTGATATCTTCGGACTAGAAAACAATTATTATCAGATAGAACATTGTTGGATTAAATGTTTCCTTAATAAGGGGGGGGGGAGCATTGACAGCCAAGCCAGTTGTTGTTTTTGTTGCTGCTGCTGCTGCTCCTGTTTTTGTTGTTGCTGCTGCTGTTGTTGTTTTTGTTATGTTCTTTACATTTACTTACATAGTTCTTGCGAGCCACCCGTTGGCATTGGTGCACTACGTGCCCCAATCCCAGCACGTGGCTCGAACAGACATACACCTGTACAATATTCTTTACAATTACTTACATAGTTTAGGTACTTCGAATTTAGAAATTCTCTGAGGAAGTATAAAATATCACATACACCTGTACAATATTCTTTACAATTACTTACACAGTTTGGGTACTTCGAATTTATAAATTCTCTGAGGAAGTATAAATTATCACATACACCTGTACATTATTCTTTACAATTAAAAGCAGTCCTCCTGGTCTAGTGGGTATCACACTGGCATTGCACTTGGGGGACCCGGGTTCAATCCCCGGCGGGGTCGGAAAATTTTCGACTTTGTGCTTGTGATTTCGGGGTGTACTCAGCCTCGTGAGGACAATTGAGTAGCTACTTTAATGTGAGTAGCGACCAGTGGCGGCATTACCAGAGTAAAAAGATTAGAAGAATGAATTATGAAGAGATTATTAGTGCAGGAGGCTCTTAGTAATGCTGTGATACCCACAAAAGTTGTGTAAAGGTCATTGGGCCTTACCACAAAGAAATTCTACATTTACATTTACATTATTCTTTACAATTACTTACACAGTTTGGGTACTTCGAACTTATAAATTCTCTGAGGAAGTATAAATTATCACATACACCTGTACATTATTCTTTACAATTACTTACACAGTTTGGGTACTTCGAATTTATAAAGTCTCTGATTAAGTATAAATTATCACATACACCTGTACATTATTCTTTACATTTACTTACACAGTTTGGGTACTTCGAATTTATAAATTCTCTGAGGAAGTATAAATTATCACACACATGTACAATATTCTTTACATAGTTTGGGTACTTCGAATTTGGAAATTCTCTGAGGAAGTATAAAATATCACATACACCTGTACAATATTCTTTACAATTACTTACATAGTTTGGGTACTTCGAATTTAGAAATTCTCTGAGGAAGTATAAAATATGTATTTTTCTTCTTTCAAGAACGCCAACTCAAAAATGATTCGTTCTCTCTGGTTTCTATACGAAGATCATAAAACAAGATCTCTGCAGTCCATTTCCATTTATCACAAGTGAGTGATATATTATTTTCGTATTATGAATAATTTGGAATGACTCAAACTCAAACCGGCAACATTGAAATCAGCAAAATATAAATTTGATTGGTTCAAGGCAAATCTCAAGAACGAGAAGAATAACTGTGGCTCTTGTAAAGAATAAAATAATATGTCTTCATGGGTGATTTATTGGAGAAAAGTTGGGGATCGCCCTATTTTTGTTCGGACCAAATGGGATTTAGTGACATGTCGCATGTCGACGATTTTTCTATTGTTGGTCTGTTTCTCTTTTTGTACCACAATGCAAGGCTGTACCCAGGGGGGGGGGGGGACCAACCCGAAATTTCAATCGTTTTTTGGTTTATTATTTTCAATAATGAACCTTTGGAATCGTCACGGAAAAAAAATTACCCCACCCTCAAAATTTGTTATTATACGTTTCACGGTACGTGGAAGCCAAAAATCGAATAAAAAAATCCGTTTGTCCGCCGTCTGCCGTACGCCGTGATGGGCACTTTTGCCACTTAGCGTTGACTGATTTGGATGATATTTGGTATATAGGTCCCATCTGATTGTGGGACCTATATATAGGTCCCACATACCTCTGATTGTGCCCCAAAACTTTTGGGTGCAATCGAATACACCCTTGGCGATTTTTGCCGCCTTAAAGCATTTTTCATTAATCCTGTCTAAAAAGAGAATGGTAAGAGCCAGAGACTTCAAATTAAGTAGGTATGTCAAATTTAGGGTTCAATTACGCCCCAGATTTGAAAAAAAATACCTTTAATCGTTTATTTTTCAAAATTTGGAAGGCTGCCATTTTGGTTCACGCTCTTTTTTCGAAATTCTAATTTGATAGTTGTATCCAGGACTTTAATTGGAGCTTATTTCTAAAATTTTACCGTAATCGGACCATTTTCGTGGTTCTCTCTTAACATGAGAACTATTTTTTTTTTTT
>CM022882.1:2733622-2768882 GCA_012654025.1 Pachypsylla venusta | reverse complement strand
TCATCAGCAACATATGACACAGCAATTGGGGTTCCATCAGGTGCGGTGTAAGAGTATTGTCCTGATTTGACAAGAACATCTCCATTGTTTTCAAAGTTTCTTTTCACGTCAGCTTTTTCACTGAAAGATTGTCCATCAGCAGATTGGTATTGAAGTTGGAAAGCACCATTTGGTTGTTGAACATGAGTCTGAGATACAATGGGTACATAGTTTGGTTGTTGAGTATAGTACTGGATGGCTGGTGCTGGAGCAGCTTTCAATGTGGGTTGGTAAAGAATGTCGTCAGAATTGTATTCAATTTTGTAACCACCATCTGGATATTGGGTGTATTTTTGAGCAGCCATAGCTCCGGAGAGCACAACTGAGATGAGTACAATGTAAGCGTTCATTTTGTTTGATGTGGAACTGGTTTATGTTGTTGTTTGGATGAAGATACAAACTCGACTGTGATTCATCCAGATCATCACTGGCTTTATATACTCAGTTCTTCCTTGCAGTAGATAATGTTCATTCTACTGTCTACAGTGAGACAGTACCTTAAAAAGAAGAACGGATTTCACTTTTTCGTGTTTTCAAGTTTTTGATGCATTCAAGGAAAGTACCAGTCTCCGTGGTCGTGGTATGAAGTACATTGAGTCTTGATCCGTGTATATAACAAATCCAGTTGACACGCACCACTTTAAAATAATAGAAGAAAGAAGAGAAGAACAGTCTTGATCCAGAGCTTGTGTGTTCGAATACAGTCCGGAACGACAATTTGTTTATATACCTAATTCTTTTGTACAGAATGGCTGCAAAAGGAAATGTCCCGAAGTAATGCGAAAATTGTTTAGGGTTATATTTAGGGATTGCAATCCCGCAAATGCGGTATCCCGCACTTTTCGGTTTCTTCTCCCTCCTGCTGATTAAAGATTTTTCTGTGATTTTACTGTTTTGCTTCCTGGATAGTCAATTTTCTGGAATTTTTCTTAAGATTACGAAATGAGTACGAATTATTATGGCTGCAACTTTTGCATCTCTGGCTTTCAACGCGTAGAGGAAACAACTCAACTGCGATGCCCTTGAAATGAGTTACAAGATCTTACCATTCGTTCTGTTACCTCCTGGGTGATGTGGAAAAACAGAAGAAATCCAAACCTCTTAAAGAAGAGACGCGATAGATTACATCACTAATAGGCAGAGGCGTAGAAACTGTGGGGCAAACCGCTCCAGATGCCAGTTTTATAGGGCTTTGCTACGCCTTTCATATCTAGAAACATTTGATTATCGTTGGGGGGGGGGGCGCATTTCAAAATCTCGCCCCTGGCGCCTAACAACCACCAGGCGGTCCTGCTTTGAAAACTGTCTTTGTAAAACCCCATATTTATAGCTCTATATTTACACTTTGTTTACATTATCTCTCTGTGAAACTAGATGGGTACTTTTTTTTCATTTGGCTTAACGTCCCATTAACATCTATTGGTCATTCAAGACGGGGGTTTTGCCCTCCATTCGCTGGAAATTTGCAAACCAGCTACCCACATTGACCTCACCCAGCTGGAAAAAAGGTTGGCCCGGAAAAAAAGAGCCAACGATACGTGGTGTTCCCAAGCGGTCACCATCCAAGTACTGACCACGCCCGACGTTTCTTAACTTCAGTGATCTGACGGAAACTGGTGTATTCAATGTGGTATGATCGTTGGCTTATAAGAAGATTTGTCTAAATTGCAATTCTAATGAAATGCCTTCATCGGGTATTTTTGTTAGAAAACCTCCAACTGATCAGTTATCCGCGCTTATGAATATCATGTAACATGTAACTCGCCGTATGAACATCGCGCCCTGAAAATAAAAGTAGATATTTTCTTCCCAAGTCAATAAATCAGTCAAAATAAGGTATGATGAATCCTTGCCGCCGCCCTTCCATATATATCTCAGTAGTTCTCCCAAACAAAACATTATCATTCTATATTTTTAATTTATAAAACATGATCTATAAATTGTAATTGTTCACAAACTGAAATCATATAATGTGTCATTTTAGAAAGATATAAGACTTCCCTTTTGATTTACGTCATCGTTCTTTTGACATCCCAATGATGGCGGCCAGCTCCGATCTGTATTTCTAAAGCTAGGACCATCCCCCCTCTATCACTCTATCTCTCTTCTCCCCTAATCTTTTTATAGGATGGATATTTTAAATCATTTTTACTTTCTCTTCCATAGAAGATAAAGTATTGTNATCACTCTATCTCTCTTCTCCCCTAATCTTTTTATAGGATGGATATTTTAAATCATTTTTTTTTTTTGAATGTTTATTACTTGCTCAATAGTTAAGTTAGACATAAATGGTAGCATTGTATTGGATAGGTTGAAAACAGGTGCACTTATCTGAAAAAAAGTGTCGTGCAAACATTCCAAGAACAAGAAAATTATCTTCTATAATAATTAAAATGTAAATGTGTTATTATGTCACAATGTATGTGGGCATCATATCATTATAAGGTATTTTTTTAACATTCACTCCAATATCACTAAGACTAAGCTACACTTTTAACAATTTCCTTATAATGCTACTTGGCGCTATTACCATAGCTACTCAATTGTCCTCAGGAGGCTGAGATACCCCAAAACACAACCAGACCAAGTAGGAAATTCGAAAAAATCCTTTTCAAATTTTCGACCCGTCCAGGAATCGAACCCGGAACCTCCATGGTGCAAGCCGAGTGTGATGCTCACTCTGCCACGGGGTCGTCTTTACAATAATTAATATCGATGTAAATAGGTTATGTAGTACTAATTGTTTAGCCGAAACGGTAAGAGATGTCGAAGAACTCAATACCCCAGAAAAATTAACAGAATTCAAATTTTTTTTCAAATTTTCAAATTTTGAGTGATAGGGAACGGGCATTCTTCTAAGGCGGCCAGCAAAGCATGTGAAAACTGCTAGTACGATAATAACCGTTATTAAAAATTAACAATATATTAAATTCATTGCCAATGGACGGCACTCAAAGGTTCCTTTTTGGAAATTGAACTAAAATTAAACCATAAGCATTAGGCTTTTTATTTTATTTTAATTTGGCTTAACGTCTTTTAAACATCTATTGGTCATTCAAGACGGGGGTTTCACTCTCTAGTCGCTGGAAACTTGCAAACCAGCTACCAACAATGACCTCACCAAGCCTGGGTTGGGCCGGAAATCACGAGGGCGCGAACCCACGTGGATACCCACATGGTACAACCTCGCTGAATGTTCTGTGATATAACGGGAACTGGTGTATTCAACGTGCCATCGGTGCCATAGACTTTGGCTGCATTAGGCACTCCATACATACTTATTGTTGTGCAGAATACCTAAAATCCACACCGCCGTTCTCACACCAGTATGCAGGGTTTGCATTTTTAGTTGTCCCATAGGATTTTACATGGAAATTTAAACTTATGGTTGGCATATCCTCCCAGTATGTCACAAAATAGAAATGATAGTAATTTTTGGTGTATTTTTTAACCAGGATTCCAATGAAAGAACTATCACGAAAATCGTACCTACGGTTCTAGACTTAGAACCAATATATGGTTCCTTCGTAGAATAAGCGTAGGGCCGATTTTCGTTATTGCATTGAAATCCTCGTTAAAAAAAATCACTATCGTTTCTATTTTGTGCCATAAGAAGGGGGCGATAGGGCCGATTGTCCCCCTCAGTCTGAGGGACAAAAAAATTGGGATAGCAAAGGAATTTAAGTGCCAACCATAAGTCCAAATTTCCATGTAAAATCCTATTGGACAACTAAAAAGTGCAAAGGAGGGGGGCGATAGGGCCGATCGTCCCCCTCAGCCTGAGAGACTAAAATTTTTTGATAGCAAAGGAATTCAAGTGCTCCAAGTCTAATTTGTCTTCATTACCCTAAGCGTGTCCATTGCTTTCTTACAATAATCATTCATATATTTTACTGACTTGTCGGATCGACTTTTTAAAATTTAAAAAAAAGTGCCATGACGGATGACAGAAATTTTGACAATTTTTTATTTACCTACGTATTTCTATTTAGTATCAGGATTGGGAATTATTTAGGGGTCCGTGTCCCCCCCTCCCAATTTGTTTATTTTTAAAAAATTTACGTGATTAGGTATAATGAAATTTGAGAAACACCGCCCGCTTAAAAAAACTGGGGGGGGCACGTGCCCCCCATGTACTCCCCTATATCCGCGCCTGCTCCCCCTCAACTGAAGATTTGTATTTTGTATCATCCACTGTCTAATTTTTGGTTCAAATGAATAGTGCTTACTGAGGCAAAACCAATTAGTACCGTATTTTGAAAAAAAAAAAAAAAAAAAAAAAAAAANAATGATTTGAAAATAAAATTTTCAATTGTTAAAAAAAAAAAAATAGTGGATGTGCCAAAATCACTTTTGTATTAAGAATCCTAGTGTCTGAATTGTTTGTAAAACAGCTTAAGAATAGTAGACCAGCAGGAAAATTTAGAAAATCAGTGGTTGAGCCAAGTAGCTTACGAACGTATGGAGAAAGTTTTGTGCGATGAGAACTGTTTAAACATTCTGGTATTACAATTGAAGATTTTTGGTTCAAATGAATTTGAATTGAGGTTTTCATGAATTATTGTTTTGGATTCTTCAAAATCTTGTTCACCATTTCTTTTTCTTTTTTTAATTTATTTATTATTTATTTGATGGGTTTGTTAGGTTAGTATTTAAAATTTTGAGTAATAAATTCAAATGTTTGAATACTGAAGAGTAAATCTTATTTGACAGGATGCACGTCAGGTCGGCTCGTCTGCAAATATCTCTTCTATTATTATTATATGTTTCTTTGATTAACGTTTTTGGGGGTTTTGATTCTTGCTGATTGGGTGGAAAAGTTCCAGAAAGATTTTTCTTCGAATTTTCTATTAAATTGTTTGGTGTTAATTTAGATATAATGATGCGTTTCCACTAGGGAAACATTGTAGGATGAAATAATAAATTCTTCGAATTTTCTATTAAATTGTTTGGTGTTAATCCATACTAATATTATAAATGCGAAAGTATCTCTGTCTGTATGTATGTTACGCTTTCACGCTAAAACTACTGAACCGATTTTGTTGAAATTTGGTATAGAGATAGACTAAACTTTATGAAAGCACATAGGCTACTTTTTATCGCAAACTAGCGGGATACGCCAAGCGAAGCGGGCGTATCCTGCTAGTTTAGATATAATGATGCGATTTTACTAGGAAAACATTGTAGGATGAAATAACATGCAGTACCTACGCCTTTTGAAACAATTAAAAAGAACATACATTAATTGTCATTTTGTGACATTTAAGGAACTGGCTTTAATTAAAGACAGTGAAATTGGCCGCAATGCAATTGGCATGAGTGGTTTAGAGCGGGCATTAACAAATAGACAAATCATTCCAGACATCTCAGGTAGACATACAAAGATATAGTTTGAGGAAAAATACAATGGGACTGTCTGCCTTTGGCCGGTTGCAACATATGATCTATATGGGAATCATAGACCAAATTATGTAGAAAGACTTGGCCCCTAAAAGTGACAGACATCTTTTAGCCCTTCGAGTAACACGAGGCCCATTTGGTATACTGACTGACTTATAAATAATCAACGTAACCCCACGATGGTTAAACAAGTTATTATAAAACTAAATATATATATTTTTTTATTATTTAGCCAGCGTCTATGGCACGTTGAATACACCAGTTCTCGATAGATCACTGAAGTTAAGCAACGTCCAGCGAGGTTGTGCTATGTGGGTGTCCACGTGGGTTCGCGTCCTCCGGAACCAACCCAGGCTGGGTGAGGTCAATGTGGGTAGCTGGTTTGCAATTTTCCAGCGAATGGAGGGGAAAACCCCCGTCTTGAATAACCAATAGATGTTAAAGGACGTTAGGGAATAAAAAAATTAGCCGCAAAATTGTGTATACGATCCAAACCGTAAGAGATATCAAAAATAACCGAAATGAATCCCTAATAGCGCACCTAAAGCCTTTAGTAAAAACCACAGCATTTTGGTTTCTATTTCACTATATGGTTGCTCTACATTTGCGAAGAAAAAACAGAGAGAATTATCCAATTTTTTCAGGAGGAATTGTATAGCCGCGGGAAAGTACGCAAAGTAGTCCAGTGAGTTCACGCAACCGCAATAGATCACAAAAACTATTGTAATAGTAATACAAGGGACAACCAGAACAAATTATCATCAAACCTCTACACTGTCCATTTCTTTTACTAACTGTTTAAGTAGCCTTTGACATCGCATCTTACATCGTACATCAACCAGAACAAATTATCATCAAACCTCTACACTGTCCATTTTTTTTACTAACTGTTTAAGTAGCCTTTGACATCGCATCGTACATCACAATGATTTAAACGATGCGCACTAGCTTGTTAACGAACAAGATAATGCCCACCCTGAATCATAAAACAGTAATAAAAATATTATTTTTATTAACAAATCAAATTTATTTGTATTAACCCTGGAATGGTCAAGAAGGGGTCCACAGGTATTATTATTTGTTCTGTTTTTTTTTTTTTTTTTTTTTTTTTTTTTTTTTGGTTTAACCTCTCTTTAACATCTATTGGTCATTCGAGACGTGGGTTTTGCCCTCCATTCGCTGGAAACTTGCAAAGCAGCTACCCACATTGATCTCACCTAGCCTGAGTTGGGCTGGAAAAATAGCCAGTATCACGTGGATGCTAAACCACGTGGACACCCACATGGAACAACCTCGCTGGACGTTGCTCAGATTCAGTGATCGAACGGGAACTGGGTGTATTCATTATGAATCTTTTATTTTCCAGCGATTGAGAAGGGTACTAATAATGTATTTTTTTTTTTTTCAATTTGACTTAACGTTCCTTTTTAACATCTATTGGTCATTCAAGGCGGGGGCTTTATCCTCCATTCGCTGGAAACTTGCAAACCAGCTACCCACATTAAACTCACCCAGCCTGGCCGGAAAAATGAGCCAACGATACGTGCTGTTCCTAAGCGGTCACCCATACAAGTACTGACCACGCCTGACGTTGCTTAACTTCAGTGATCTGACGGGAACTGGTGTATTCAACGTCGTATGATCGTTGGCGCCTTTGTGTATTAATACAGGCAATAAAATTAGGTACTTTTCTCACTACTTAATTGTGGCTGACGCCTTGATGACCATATGCCCGTTAACGATATGCCTCCTTGGATGACGTTCTTTTGCTGTTGCCTCCCTGTGAATCTTTTCCAATTTTCTGATCGTCTTTTTTGAACTGCACAATAATCACATTCCTTCATCTGCATTACAAATACACATTTCTTGTAAATTTTCTGCATTTCATTCTTGCCTAACCGCTGCCGGTACATCGTCTTTATATTGAAATCAATTGTGTTTGTTCCCTTAGAACTCAAGAAAAAGAAATGCTTTGGAGCTGAATATTTTGCTGCAGAAGGTGGTTTTATTGACGGGTTTAAGCCGCTTGGTTACGATTACCTAACATATTTACATACGATTTTGGACAGATTTGTTTTCCTTTTTGAAAAAACTAAAATATTTCTTCGTTTTTTTGGTTCTGAGGGATTGAACTTATGATTTTAAATTTCAAAAGATTCCCGAAGCTTTTGGGGGTAAGTATGGTTCGCGTTTAACGACCAAACGTCGGAGAAAAAAAAAAAAAACAGATTTTGATTGTGCGCATAATCTAAGACCTCAGCATTGGAACAGTCATGTCTGTAAGGCGCGGGTGAAGCATGCTTATACAATATATTTTAGGCATCCATCTTAAAACGTCCCTTTTCGTTGTAAAGATACAGTGCACTATAAACTTTTAGAGTATGTACTGACCTTGAAACTCTTCAGTGTCTTCACCGATTTACTTTCTTTCTTGTACCTTAGCCCCCCCCCCNNCCCCCCCCCCCGCCAAGACAACACCCCTTAGTACATCAAAGGTTAATACAAAATCTTTCCAATTCTATTATTTTTTTAAATATATAAAAAAAAAATATTCATGTCCCCTTTTTTATTCTATATATCTAAAAAAATTATTATCATCTTTAAGACATATCAAACCTTTCATAAATAATTTATAATTATTACCTTAACCCAATGAAACCCAAAAACAAATTCAAGTGAAACCTCATAAAGTAGTCGAGACTGTCACATAGATTATTATAATATGAAATTACTCATAAATAATATTTAAGATGTTCAGTTTGTTCTTTAGAAAAGAAATTCTTTGACATTTCAAATCATAGATGAGGGACTTACGTGTAAAAAAAAGTGATGTTTGATAGTTGACGGAGATATGGAATGATATGATTCAGAGAGATATGGAATTGTATGATTCAGAGAGATATTGAATTGTATGATTCAGAGAGATATTGAATTGTATGATTCAGAGAGATATGGAATTGTATGATTCAGAGAGATATGGAATTGTATGATTCAGAGAGATATTGAATTGTATGATTCAGAGAGATATGGAATTGTATGATTCTGAGAGATATTGAATTGTATGATTCTGAGAGATATTGAATTGTATGATTCAGAGAGATATGGAATTGTATTATTCAGAGAGATATTGAATTGTATGATTCTGAGAGATCTTGAATTGTATGATTCAGAGAGATATGGAATTGTATGATTCTGAGAGATATTGAATTGTATGATTCTGAGAGATATTGAATTGTATGATTCAGAGAGATCTTGAATTGTATGATTCAGAGAGATATTGAATTGTATGATTCTGAGAGATATTGAATTGTATGATTCAGAGAGATATTGAATTGTATGATTCAGAGATATATTGAACAGTATGATTCTGAGAGATATTGAATTGTATGATTCAGAGAGATATGGAATTGTATGATTCAGAGATATATTGAATTGTATGATTCAGAGAGATATGGAATTGTATGATTCAGAGAGATATGGAATTGTATGATTCAGAGAGATATGGAGTCGCATGATTCAGAGAGATATGGAGTCGTATGATTCACGGAGATATGGAATAGTATTATTCAGATAATGGAAGTATTATTCAGATAATGGAATTGTATGATTCAGAGAGATATTGAACAGTATGATTCTGAGATAAATACAAAAGTATATTCTTTAAGCTAAAGGAACTTAACACTTCCTATCATTGTCAGAGTAACTATACCTGCTCGCTACAAAGTATATTCTTTAAGCTAAAGGAACTTAGCACTTCCTATCATTGTCAGAGTAACTATACCTTCTCGCTACAAAGTATATTCTTTAAGCTAAAGGAACTTAGCACTTCCTATAATTGTCAAAGTAACTATACCTGCTCGCTACAAAAGTATATTCTTTAAGCTAAAGGAACTTAGCACTTCCTATAATTGTCAAAGTAACTATACCTGCTCGATACAAAAGTATATTCTTTAAGCTAAAGGAACTTAGCACTTCCTATCATTGTCAAAGTAACTATACCTGCTCGCTACAAAATTATATTCTTTAAGCTAAAGGAACTTAGCACTTCCTATCATTGTCAGAGTAAAGTCAATACTTCTGGCATTAAAATTTATGACAATGTTTGTGAACTTTATGAACAAAAGAAGAAGGGAGGGAGGAGAGCATCTCTCATTTCACTCTTACTCCTGGTGGTGCATGGTTGCCAAATTGACGATAAATCAAAATTATTTTATATTTTCGTGTCATTTTATGTGCTCGTTGGAGAATCCAGGGAGCGTTCTTCTGACTGCTTTCATTCTGTGCTCATCTTGTGTAAAAAAAATAAAAAAAATCTTCTCATGATACTGGGTGACTCATTCACTCAATACAACCGAGTCCCTCTTTATCCATACTAATATTATAAATGTGAAAGTAACTCTGTCTGTCTGTATGTATGTATAAAACCGTTGTTCTGAGCACATTACTTTATGCTGCAGAAACCTTTACTTTTTATCGCGAAAAAAAGGGGTTGAAACTATAAACGGCCATGACTATAAGGCGCCAAGCGAAGCGGGCGTATCCTGCTAGTATCTAATAAAAGCTATTAATTTCAGTTTTATAGTTCATAATATACATTATAAGCTTTGCCTCATTAACATAACTGTCAAATATATAAACGCAGGTTCAGAAATTTTTAGAGGTAAAGATTGTTTCGATCGATTTGGAATTGTTTTGAAATATAATTACGACAAAGACTAATAATAAAAATATTTATAAAAAAAGAAGATATCAGAACATATCAGAAAAAGAAAAACTCTGCCTAAGTAGCAGTGATGCTCGTTTTTATTTAATTTTTTACTGTCCTTGACACTTGCTGTTAATTTTCCTATAAGAAATCTAAATTTTCTTTGTACGGAACCCTATAAAAATGTAACTGACAAGAGAGGATAGTTTTCAGTATCATTTGGACAACATATTTGACCTTCAATCTACAGACCGCCTTTCATCAAATCCGTCGAAAAGTGGATAAAACGACGGAAAAACAGATTTTTTTATTCGATTTTTGGATTTTTCGTACATGAGTAAATTGAGACATAAAATATTATAATTTTAAATGATGATAATTTCGGTAGATTCAGTGCTAAAATATTCACAATATTAAACCACATGCTTCTATGTCATAATAAAAGTTCTCACAAAAAGTCATAATAAAAGTTCTCACTACACGCCAAGGCGACCTGGAACGCCTATCTGTAATGGTCCCAGCCAGGGACCACAATTTTTCCAAACCGGAATTTGGAAATGTGGATAAAAGTTGATTTTAGTAGCCTACAATAAGTCAATAATACGAGGCTTGTAACATATAAACTTAAAATTAATTTTGGAAATAGTCCCCAATCAAGGCCAAGAAAATCAAAACGAGCGTGGTAAAAGTACGCTAACTTTTTTTTTTTTTTTTTTGGCTTAACGTCTCCTTAACATCTATTGGTCATTCAAGACGGGGGTTTTACCCTCCATTCGCTGGAAACTTCTAAACCAGCTACCCACAATCCCACATTGAACTCACCCAGCCAGCGATACGTGGTGTTCCCAAGCGGTCACCCATCCAAGTACTGACCACGCCCAACGTTGCTTAACTTCAGTGATCTGACAGGAACTGGTGTATTCAACGTTGTATGATCGTTGGCTAACGTTAAACCTAATTTGATTACAAATTACTCGCATTCGATTATTCATTTACATCTTTGAATAACATGTTAATTATAAGTGGTAAAAAATATTAAGTACTAGCAGGATACGCCCGCTTCGCTTGGCGCCTTAGAGGCATGGCCGTTTATAGTTTCAACCCCAAAAGTAGCCTATGTCCTTTCCTAAAGTTTAGTCTATCTCCATACCAAATTTCATCAAAATCGGTTCAGTAGTTTAAGCGTGAAAGCGTAACATACATACAGACAGACAGAGAGACAGACAGAGTTACTTTCGCATTTATAATATTAGTATGGATTAAATAAATTAAATTTAAACAAAACACTTACCAAAAACACTATTTATTTTAATTTAGACTAGACAAGACTGATGATGAATGATTCGAAACTAGTTTCTTCGTAAATTAAAATAAATAGTGTTTTTGATAAGTGTTTTTTTTTTAAATTTAATTTATATAATAGTTTTCCCAAAATCTCAATTTAGTAAGTTGATAATGAGAAAAACAACGACATAAAAGTAACAACTAAGGTACATCTTTGCAATGATTGAATGTGGAAAAATTTAAACCACCCTTAATAGATACGTCGCATGTGAATTCATTTTAGTGTTATAAATTAAAAATTTTTTTTGACATAAATTATTGTGGATCACATTTTTGTGAACCTTTCACAGCAGCGCAGCAGCTTCTTCCCCTTCAACTTGAAGAGATGAGATCATGTTTTAATTTCTATTCTATTAGTATTTAAACAAATCTTTCTTTCATAAAACAAAACATTATAATATTATGATCATCACCTTCAACAACATCTTTGTTGTCAAGAACAACATCCTTATCAACACACCAAAAATAAGACAACAGAAACAACCTCATGTCTCCGCTTAAATTCGAACTGGTTACGAATCCGTCACTCTTATACTGTTATCATCATTAAGTTAAAAATTAAACAACTGGTTTGCAGTAGTCCTCCATTTCAGGCAGACTATACTTTGTCTGAATGAATTGATGTATAGGAGTGATCTCCTTTTGTCTTCCCTGTATCCTCTGAATTTAATACATTTCATCTCGCTTTTGCAAAATGAAATGTAGAAATAATCAGAACGAAGCTTACACTATATTTCAACACCATAAGTTCAGTTGGACTCGGGCAAACGAATACAAAATTTTCATGAAAAATTATAAAAATTAAAAAAAAAAATGTTGTTGAATTTTGTAACCGTAGCGAAGCACGGGAAAACAGCTAGTAATGTATAAGTGTACAAGTTTTTGTGGACACGAAAGAAGAAGAAGTTGAACTCGGGTCGTGAGAAGGTTGAGAGTACCAAATATCTTCAAATGATATCCTCTAAGGTTCACCTTCTTTTTAAAGAAAAGCCGGAGAAAAAATTCTTGTATTACCCAAAAATATAACTTCGGATCTGATAATGTATTTTCAGTTTGATATCTGATTTTTTTCATCTAAATCTCCGTCACAACCACTAAACTCAAGGAAGCATTTAATTTTAAATAAGATTACAGTGACGTAGGCATGTAGCAAATAAAAGTCGAAGCGATTAACGGAAAGATATTGTTCAGAGATTATAGTGGCTTCATCTGACATTTAAAAGGAGTAAGGAAAAAATAAATGCTGGCGGGAAACTCAATTCTTAAAAGCGTCTATACAAGTAATAAAATTTTGAGGAGGTTATTTTTTTTCGTGACGATTCCAAAAACCCCAGTTATCACAAACTTATTTATATCTATAAAGGAGTTTTCAAGTGGCGTACCATATTTCTTTATTTTATTTTCAATATTGTATATTTCTTGAATTATGTAACCGAATATATGCATAAATAAAGAAAATATGTTCATAATAAAAGGTTCATGAATGAAAATATTATGAAAAATTTGAAGTTGTTCGAAATCATACTCGTAGGCATGTAGCAAGTAAAAGTCGAAGCGATTAACGGAAAGATATTGTTCAGAGACTATAGTGGCTTCATCTGACATTAAAAAGGAGTAAGGAAAAAATAAATGATGGTGGGAAACTCAATTCTTAAAAGCGTCTATACAAGTAATAAAATTTTGAGGAGTTTTTTTTTTCGTGACAATTCCAAAAACCTCAGTTAACACAAACTTATTTATATTATCTATAAATGAGTTTTCAAGTGGGGTACCATATTTCTTTATTTTATTTTCAATATTGTATATTTCTTGAATTATGTAACCGAATATATGCATAAATAAAGAATATATGTTATAATAAAAGGTTCATTAATGAATATATTATGAAAAATTTGAAGTTGTTCGAAATCTTACTCTAATGATTTTCACCCTCTCCAGTTGAGTTATAAATCCCAACATTAGCCGTCACTGAAATGAAAAAGAGAAAGATATGAAAACTGAGGATGAAGAAAAACGAAGAAGAAAAAGGAAAAACTGAAATGACGAAGCTAAAGGGGGAAAAGAAAGAAGAAGAAGAACGACATCGGGGCTGATGATAAAGCTCCATAATTCACTCAAAATTAGACACATTTAGTACATCCATAAGAATAAATAAACATAATGTTCAGGGTAGAGAGATGGGTGGCAATTGGAAAAAAAGACTTTAACAATATGACATACAGCCAAAGTACGATAAGATATAGGATGTAACATGAAGAACACATTATAATAAGATATTTAAGTTGTATACAGAGTGTAACAATAAAGAAGAGGAACGACATCGGGGCTGATGATAAAGCTCCATAATTCACTCAAAATTAGACACATTTAGTACATCCATAAGAATAAATAAACATAATGTTCAGGGTAGAGAGATGGGTGGCAATTGGAAAAAAAGACTTTAACAATATGACATACAGCCAAAATACTATAAGATATAGGATGTAACATGAAGAACACATTATAATAAGATATATATATTGTATACAGAGTGTAACAATAAAGCTGTAGAGAGATGGGTGGCAATTGGAAAAAAGACTTTAACAATATGACATACAGTCAAAGAACGATAAGATATAGGATGTAACATGTAGAACACATTATAATAAGATATTTATATTGTATACAGAGTGTAACAATAAAGCTGTAGAGAGATGGGTGGCAATTGGAAAAAAAGACTTTAACAATATGACATACAGTCAAAGAACGATAAGATATAGGATGTAACATGAAGAACACATTATAATAAGATATTTATATTGTATACAGAGTGTAACAATAAAGCTGTAGAGATGGGTGGCAATTGGAAAAAAAGACTTTAACAATATGACATACGGCCAAAGTACGATAAGATATAGGATGTAACATGAAGAACACATTATAATAAGATATTTAAGTTGTATACAGAGTGTAACAATAAAGTTGCAGAGAGATGGGTGGCAATTGGAAAAAAAGACTTTAACAATATGACATACAGCCAAAGTACGATAATATATAGGATGTAACATGAAGAACACATTATAATAAGATATTTAAGTTGTATACAGAGTATAACAATAAAGCTGTAGAGAGATGGGTGGCAATTGGAAAAAAAGACTTAATATGACATACAGCCAAAGTACGATAAGATATAGGATGTAACATGAAGAAGATGGGTGGCAATTGGAAAAATAGACTTCAGCTAGTTAAATATAAATTATATAATGAGTGGGTAAAAGCTCTTATAATTACAAATGGAGAACCTATGACGTCGATAAAATTATCTCTACAATAAAATAAATATGTACAAATTCCTTTGTCGTATGGCTCTAAGACCTTATCACAGTTTTGAGGCTATTACAGCATTACTAACGGCTTCATGTTACAATATTTTTTTTAAATATGCTACCGAAATATTTTTTCTCTCCGGTGAAGCCGCCACTGATCGGTACTCACATTTAAATTAGCTACTCAATCATACACAAGAGGCTGACGTACGCCGAAATCACAAGAAATAAGTTGAAAATTTTCCGACCCCGCAAGTAATTGAACCCGTGTCTCCCAAATGCAATGCTAGTGTGATACCCACTAGACCAGTAGGATTGCTAAAAATATTTGAAGATCTTATTTATATGCTAAAATAAATATAAGAAAGTGAGGTACAAAAATTCTCTTTCACAAATAATTATTTATTAAAATTATGTTGAAGAAATCATAAAAGACAAATAAAGTAATGATTAAAAGGTGACTTTCAACAGTAAATCAGACGTCATCGTCAGACTATAAAAATAGAAAAACGTGATTGAAATTCTGAAATAAAATTTCAGTGTTGACTCAGTTGGTTAAGGCGGTGAATTCGTGACCAGGATGCTTTTGGTTCGAATACAACTCCATCCCCCCTCCTCGGTAGCTTAGTGGTTAAGCGCTCGCCTGGTAAACAGGAGGGTGTGGTTTCAATCCCCAGCAGAGGTATGATTTTTTCCTCATTAATTTGATTATTATTATTTTTTTTTTATTAATTTGGCTTAACGTCTCTTTAACATCTATTGGTCATTCAAGACGGGGGTTTTACCCTCCATTCGCTGGAAACTTGCAAACCAGCTACCCACATTGACCTCACCCAGCCTGGGTTGGGCCGGAAAAATGAACCAACGATACGTGGTGTTCCCAAGCGGTCACCCATCCAAGTACTGACCATTCCCGGACGTTGCTTAACTTCAGTGATCTGACTGGAACTGGTGTATTCAACGTGGTATGATCGTTGGCTAATTTGATTATTTGACCACATAAAAATAGAGCTCTAAATGTTAGGTGGTGTAAAATGTCTCAGGCATTAACCTCGCGTAATGGTAATGTTCCATTCAAGAGTCTATTTTTTTTTTTTTCAAAAAGAAAAAAAGAGTACCGAGCGCCGGTCATAAGGATTTTTTAAAATCGATTTTTAGATTCATAAGGTGAAACCAAGCCAACGATCATACCACGTTGAATACACCAGTTCCCGTCAGATCACTGAAGTTAAGCAACGTCCGGTCGTGGTCAGTACTTGGATGGTTCACCGCTTGGGAACACCACGTATCGTTGGTTTTTTCCGGCCCAACCCAGGCTGGGTGATATAAAAATAAGGTGAAACCTAAAATATCAAATTTTGAGGGATTTTTTTATCAATTTTTGAATCGCGGTAGCTTCCAAAGGCTCATGATTTAAAAGAATAAATATAAATATCTTCTGTATAAGTAAATTCCATAGAAAGTATATTGTTCTTTCATTGGAAATGATAGTCAAAAATAAAATCGAAAATTATATGGATGACTTTGACACAAACATGTTAACATAAAAATGAGAAAGACGATTGAGAGGGAGAGNTGCGTTTTCTTACATTTTCAGCCGTTCTCGACATACGGGGGATGGGGTGAGTCTTTATGGACACCCTGTAATCCTTAACCTAAGCTGTCCAAATCATTTTAGTTTTTTGAAATCACAACTATACGAAGGAAGATATGACCGATTGAAAAATAACACAAAAGACACTGGAACTTTGTAACAAAAGCTCAAATCAAAATTCGATACCAGAATTTTCTTTTTGTTTTTATCCATGCTTTTTCCCTTTTAGATGGATCGACCTGAAAAGTATTCTTGCTTTCTATTCAAAGGAGAATATTCCCTGGTGAGCCAACAATGGGTGGGTAACGGATTGACATTGAGTTACACCCTGTATAGCTTGTTTAAACGAAAAAAATTAATCGTATGATTAATTTTATATTAAAAAGATAATTCCGTTCAGATTGATATTGCCGTTCTCAACAGATCAAACACAATTTATTTTGATGGCTTAACCTGAAAAAAAATTTCGGGGGAGGGGGCTATAGCCGGCCAGCCCCCCCCCTTGTGTACGCCCCTGACAGCAGATAACTTTTGTTTTCAAAATTGAAAATTAATGAATAAATTACCCAAAATTATTTTTGGTTTCAACTTATGAATCTAAAAATCGATTTTAAAAAATCCTTATGACCGGCGCTCGGTACTTAAATAAATAAAATAAATAGACTCTTGAGTGGGATGGTACCACTAGGCGAGGTTAATGCCTGAGGCATTTTCTACCACCTAACCCTTAGAGCTCTATTTTTATGTGGACAAATACTCAAATCTCTGCAGGAGAAGAAAGAGAGACATATTCCTCATTTAACCCTAGCATTGCCAGGGGGGGTACAAATTACCCGCGTTTTAGCAAAAAGCTTATAGTGATCAATTTATGATACTTATTTTAATGAGACCTTTAATAATTGTCACAAAAAAGTTTCCTAATCGATTCTTGCAGTCTGCGCTCTTTTCCGCGCTCACTGGACCCTATTACGCACCTTAATGGCTCTGTTCCTCTGTAAAAAAAAGGGAGTGTGGCGTCCATTTTGGAAAATGTAATGAATTATCATATTATTATTATTTTTCCTCTCTCTGCTGGAGAAGGAAGGGGAGACATATTCCTCATATTAAGAGGAATCCTTCTTCCTTTTTTTATCCTTTACTTTTAAATCTTGCTTTATTTTTATGCATATATTTTCGACGTTAAGAGTTCTGATCCTCCAGAAGGTGAAATGGAATTACTACAAGTTTTGTGAACTCTTAGTTAAAATGGCCACCGGCTGATCCGATAAGGACCAAGTATCTCTGGAATAAGGATCAAGTATCTGTGGACATTATAGTCTCACCTAGTAGTAGTAATTTTCCACCCTACAGTTTTATAGACTTCACCTGTGTGAAGTCAGCCGTGTTCACTCTGGGGGTCGGTTCCTCCAAAAATCTAAAATTGAGTTATTGAATTTTGTAACCGTAGCGAAGCACGGGAAAACAGCTAGTTTACTTATACAGCAGACAGGGGCGTACACAGGATTTTTTTCCGGGGGNNNNTACTTTGTGCCCCCCCCCCCGGCAATGCACGTAATTGAATAGAGCTTGGCAATCCTAGGATTAAGAGGAATCCTTCTTCCTTTTTTATCCTTTACTTTTAAATCTTGCTTTATTTTTATGCATATATTCGACGCTAAGAGTTCTGATCTTCCAGAAGGTGAAATGGAATTACTACAAGTTTTGTGATCTGCAGGTATCTCTTAGTTATAATGGCCACCGGGTGATCCGATATGAACCAAGTATCTCCGGACATTATAGCCGTAGACAGAAAATCCGGACCGGGGGGAAAAATACGGCCACTCTATTATTCTTTCATCTAAAATCATCGTATGGGCAGTAATAAAAGTAAAAGTAGGCAATTCACTTATATTTGATGTGAAAAAGACGTGTACGCTTCTTCTTGGCAGCACATAATTCGATTATCAGATGTTAATGTTTACGAAATATACCAATATTTATGATTGCTGTACAAGCTGAAAGGTTGCACTATATTTTAAAATCAGTGTCCTGCAATAGCTATTGTCCAATATTAGCCCACTATCGCCAAACTTCTGGTGTTGTGTGTTTGAAAATTTTTCGAAACATTTAAGTTGATTTATTTATGATTCAGAAAAAACATGAAAAATTTCATTATTTAATTTCATTTAATTTTCTCACCGGGCCTGTTAGGAAATCCCGGGCCTGGGGGGATTCCGCCCCCTCCCCTCTCGTCGGGCCTGGCGGGTGATCCGATAAGGATCTCCGGACATTATAGCCTCACCTAGTGGTAACTTTCCACTCTATAGTTTTATAGACTTCACACAGTTAAAATAGTCACAAACTAAGCAGCAAACTCTATGATCTTAATAAACCAGCTCCCACATGGCTCAGTGGTCACTGCATCAGTGTTGCACTCGTGAGACCCAAGTTCAAATCCTGGAGGGGGCAAAGATTTGACACTGTGGTTTGGTTGTTTTCAGGGCCCACTCAGCCTCGTGAGGACAATGAGTAGCTATGGAGATAAGTGTGCATAGCGATCTGGTGCCAGCATAGTAGGTAAAATAGAAAAATTCAAAGGAATTGGATAATGATTGATATTGGGAAAATCCTACAATGCTGCAGTGAGCACCAAAGTTGTGACATAATAAAACCATAATATATCCATACCAAATTTGATCAAAATCGGATGAGACGTCCGAGAGTTATTATCGTAAAAAACAAAATTTCAATGAATGAAAGTTTATCAAATCCAATTTTAATCATTTGACTATCGGAATGAAGTCCATAAAGATCATCAAATTGCTACTGCTTCTTCTTTGTAATGTTCTTATTATTATGAGTGAGCTTCCACAGTCTCTGAGGAATGCATTTTTCTTTCATTGCCACATAAGGCCGTACCCAGGGGGGGTCATGGGGTCCACACACACACACCCTCGAAATTTCATTTTTTTTTTTATGCATATCATCATCATCGTCATAATCACCACCATCAACAACAAAAACAGCAACATGAAAAACAACAACAAAAAGATGAACAACAACAAAAACAACATCATCAACAGTAATAATAACAACATCATCAAAAATAACATCAACAACATCATAAATAATAATAACAATAACAACAACAACAACAACAACATCATAAATAATAATAACAACAACAACAACATCAACAACAACATCATCAATAAAAACAACAACAACAACAACATCATCATCATCATCAATAAAGACAACAACAACAAAGTCAGATTTATTATCATATTTCTCTCATCTTCCCGAAACGAAGTTTGGGTACTCAGCTAGTCATCAATAAAAACAACATCATCATCATCAATAAAAACAACAACAACAACAACAACAACATCATCAATAAAAACAACATCATCATCATCAATAAAAACAACAACAACATCAGCATCATCATCAATAAAAACAACAACATCATCATCAACAACAACATCAAGGCTTGCCTGTCAATCCTTCGCCCCCCCTCCCGAAAATAATCTTGGATACGGCGCTGTTGCCACATAAGTATCCTATTTGTTGGTATCTACAACACCGGCAACTAATATTTTTTGTTTTTTCAAAATCATTTCATACTCCTGTGCACTACACAATGGTGTGTCTACAGAAATTGTCTTATCCAAATTATTATAATCAATAAAATATTTCAATTCATATTTACCAATCATTGGTAAAAATCTATGTCCCCATAGTATTTCGTTTGGTAAATAAGAGGTTTTAGCTTCAATAGATAAACTGTTACTATCGATATTTGCATTTATCGATGATATGATTTCAAATCTTGAAGTTAACATTTCGACAGCTGATACATTGTAAAGAGGACTGTTTGAATCAATTTTATGACAGATTGTTAGAGGCCATTGAAACAGTGTTTCAGCCCTGAAAAAGAGAAAGAAAAATGAAAAATATACGGAGTGTTTCAGAAGGTTATGCAAAAAAAGAAACCATGTAGAGTAGAGCTCAAATAAAGGCCACTTTGCTTAATAAACCCCTATACGGAAATGGACCCCAAGGTAGTTAGGGCCAGGGGCAGATTTAAGGTTATATCTTAGGGGGCGATGCAGCAATAAGGGAGGGGATATTTCCGGAGGGTATGGATTACCCCCCAGGTACAGAGGGGTTAGAGTCGCCGCCCCCCGTGGAAAATTTTACATAATTAAAATCTTCCTAATACGCTCAATTTTTGTGATATTAAAAGGTCAACGGTTGGTTTTAGACAAGAGCTATTCCGGTCTTTTTTGTAGCAAAACAAGTTTTAGAATTGGCATACCTTAAAACACCAAAGAAATACGCATCAAAAAGTTTTAGGCATTTTCATGTCATGACCCTCCCTATAACTCCGCCCCTGATCAGGGGAATAGTGCCAAATACTCACCAAAGAAGCATGATAACAATCGGAGACGTCATGCAAAAAATGAAGTCAATCGCAAAATAATTCGATTTCTAATAATTATTTTTCGATTTTTAAGTGCCAACTTTTTTGGGGGGCCCTATCTACCTTGGGGTCCATTTCCGTATAGGGGTTTATTAAGCAAAGTGGCCTTTATTTGAGCTCTACTATACGTGATTTCTTTTTATACATAACCTTTTGAAACACCCTGTAGAATGATTTTTAGGTAATGCCTATACACGGAGGACCAATTTAATTAACTCAGTTTAATAGATATCTCCGAAACTGTTGAGAATAATAAAAAATCTGGTGTGCACATCGGATTGTCAATGCCGAAACACCTTTCGAGGTCCCCAGAGTCCAAATGTTGAGTTTCAGTATTCGGAACTTTCAAAAAGAGGCAATGGTGCATTCAAATTTAATTAAACGTTTCGTGACTCGTCCAGTATATGCAATTGACATACTATAGCAAAATTTCAAGTCTCCAGTACATACTTACTGTAATCCTTTTTGGCAGGATTCGTGAAATTCGCCAACGATTGAGTTGGCAAAAAAACACCAACGATTGAGTTTGAGGTTTCAACCAAAATAATCTTTAAAAATTCCATGCATAAAATTGTTACATATAGCCACCAATTTTCAAGCTTTCATAGCTCTTACCGTTCTGGTTTTAGATAGAACTGTCAAAAAACAGCCCAAAACAGCTAATAAGTGGTCAACAATAGATTCAGCACAGAGACACTATGAAATTGATATGAATAGGCACCAAATTTCAGGTTCCAGCTCCTTTTAGGCGGGATTCACAAAAACCGCTAAGAAGGGGTAAAACCGCCAATGGTATTATCGATCTCAACTAAAAGCTGAGTTTGTCGCCCAAGACATATACAAAAGCTTAGTTTGTCGCTAAAGACATATACAAAACTCTGCCAATGTGACACCTGGGTTTATTATTTTTCTGGCAAAAAATAATACATTTTTTGGGGGGGGGAGGGTACCCCCCCAATAATTTTTTTTTGGGGGTACCCCCCCAGAAAAATTTGAGGGGGTTATCATGATGATTCCAAATCTAATTAGACCCTAAATTTGACATACTTACCAAATTTGAAGTCTCTGGCTCTTACCATTCTCTTTTTAGACAGGATTAATGAAAACCGCTTTAAAGCGGTAAAAACCGCCAGCGGTATATTTGATTGAACCCAAAAGTTTTGGAGATAGCTGAGACCCCAAATGTGACATACATATAAAATTTCAAATCTCTAGCTCTTACCATTCTCCTTTTAGACAGCGATACTGAGAACCGCTAAAAAGCGGCAAAAATCGCCAAGGGTGTATTCGATTGCACCCAAAAGTTTCGGGGCACAATTAGAGCCCAGATGGGACCTATACACCAAATTTCATCCAAATCGGTCAACGCTAAGTGGCAAAAGTGCCCATCACGGCGTACGGCGGACAAACGGATTTTTTTTTATTCGATTTTTGGATTCTACGTACCTTGAAACGTATAATATCAAATTTTGAGGGGGGTAATTTTTTTTTTTTTTTCGTGACGATTCCAAAGGTTCATTATTGAAAATAATAAACCAAAACAAATTGCAAGTCTGTAGTACTTACCGTTCTTGAGATACCTTCTTCATCACAGACCCATATCAGACATTCACGCACACACACGGACCAGTAAAACTTGAGCTTTAGGCTCTGGGGTCCTCAAAACGTGTTTTGGCATTGAAAACTCGACATCGAAAATTACAGCCCATTACAATACTTTCCTTTTTATAAGACAAGGAATTTGGTCATCCCAGGTACCGAAAAGAAATAACAAGCATGTATCCAAAGAACCTCATCAGTACCTGAAGTAGCACGAAATATATCTCTCTCCGCATCTACTCTTGATCCACACATTAAATCTTTTAATTTAATTTAAAAAAAAGAAAACAGAATGTCCCCCTTAATTTAAAAATGCAATAAAAACCATATGCATACGCGTGACTTTAGTCATAAATTTTGACCAAAAATTGCGTACTGTATTCTTTTTTTAAAATACGAAAGAAAATCATATTTCATATCTCTGTACATATACAAAGACAAAATTAATTTTTAACCTGTTTTGGGCGATGGTACATTCAATAACAACAAGGTGGACAAAATTATTATCTTTTAACCTGTTTTGGGCGATGGTACATTCAGTAATAACAAGGTGCTACCAAGATTTTTTTTTTTTTTTTTGCCTAACGTCTCTTTAACATCTATTGGTCATTCAAGACGGGGGTTTTACCCTCCATTCGCTGGAAACTTACAAACCAGCTCCCCACATTGATCTCATCTAGCCTGGGTTGGGCCGGAAAACATAGTACAACCTCGATGGACGTTGTTAACTTCAGTGATCTAACCGGAACTGGTGATGTATTCAACATGCCATAGACACTGGCAAATGAACTTGAATATATTTTCATGTGGTTTTGTGGGAAGAAATCCTATATTTTCTCCACTATACTATTCAACTTGAGAGTAAATAATTAAATGATTGTTCCGTAAACTAGTGCCCTCACACATTTAGAACGGCCATTCTTTGCCCTGGGTTTACCAAGAACGCACAAAAATTATTGAGAAAATTTTGTGATTCTATATGAGCATATAGGCTCAACAAAATTCATGAAAATCTGGCAAGGCGTTCGAGAGTTATCGTGAAACCATCTGACAAACAGATGTTTAAAGAATAATAGTGGAGTTAAAACTAGACCTCCACTTCGTTCGATTAATTATGTACCTGACCTGGTCTATGAAAATCAACACTGCGGATCCATATTACATGAAGAGTATCCCAGGATTTTCACCATTATATTTTGGAGAATGCCCCTCTTGGGAAGAGGCCAATCTTAGAAAATTGAAAATTAGCAATTTGAATTTTCCAATGCTGTGTAGTTTTTTTCAAATTTTGTCGAACTGGGATTTCTGGGAAACACTCGGGCCTTCAAAAATTTAATCTCTTGAAAAAATGCAATTTTAGACCAAGAAAAATTAGAGAAATACCCATTTGAAGATTTCAATGCTGTGTAGTTTTTTTCAAATTTTGTCGAACTGGGATTTCTGGGAAACACTCGGGCCTTCAAAAATTTAATCTCTTGAAAAAATGCAATTTTAGACCAAGAAAAATTAGAGAAATACCCATTTGAAGATTTCAATGCTGTGTAGTTTTTCAAATTTTGTTGCTCTAGGAATATCTTGAGATAGAAACAATTTAAAATTTAAAAAATGTACTTATTGCATTTTTTCCAAAGTAGTGCAGCAGGAACAACATTACTTCAATATGCAATATGTTTTGTTATTTTTATCTATGATTATATTAGAATTATCAAGGACATAACCGGGGGGGGGTCCATGGGGTCAAGATTCCCTCCGGAAATTTCATTATTTTTTTAATGCATAAGGTGTAACTCATCATCACCACCACCAACAACAATATTAAGAACATCATCATCAACAACAATAACAACAACATCATCATCGACAATAATAATAATAAAATCAACATCAATAATCAATATCCACATCAACAACAACAATAACAACAACAACAACATCATCATCAACAACAATAACAACAACATCATCGACAATAATAATAATAATAAAAACAACATCAATAATCAATATCCACATCAACAACAACAACAACAACATCATCATCAACAACAATAACAACAACATCAGCAACAACAATAACAACAACATCAGCAACAACATCATCATCGACAATAATAATAATAAAAACAACATCAATAATCAATATCCACATCAACAACAACAATAACAACAACAACATCATCATCATCATCATCAACAACAATAACAACAACATCAACAACAACATCATCGACAATAATAATAATAAAAACAACATCAATAATCAATATCCACATCAACAACAACACTACATCATCATCATCATCAACAACAATAACAACAACATCAGCAACAACATCATCATCGACAATAATAATAATAAAAACAACATCAATAATCAATATCCACATCAACAACAACATCATCGACAATAATAATAATAAAAACAACATCAATAATCAATATCCACATCAACAACAACAATAACAACAACAACATCATCATCAACAACAATAACAACAACAACAACAACAACAACAACAACAACATCATCATCAACAACAACAACGACAACATAAACATCAACATCACCTTCCATGATAATCATTTTCACGTGTTAGTCCTATCTTGGCTGTCAAAATCATTAAATTCCATGTTACGAATCAGTCTCTCAATCGAGTAAGCTAATATGTAAAATATGTTGCGGGCACCAACTTTTAAGAATTAAAAATTCCTCCCCACCCTAAAAAAACACAACATGCATAGGCAGGCACGGTAGTTGAAGGCGTGAAAGGGTTAAATAAAGGGGAAGTTTATATCCTTTGAATGCAAAGGCTTCCTATAAGATAAAGGATTAAAACAAAAAATATTGTTTATTGTTTTTTTAGAGGGGAAACTTTTTTTTCAAGGAGAGGGTTGTCCCTCCATGATTATGATATTTTTAATGGGCTAAAATATGAACGAAGCTCTCCGTAAAAAACCTATAACATCAAAATGTTTCATTCTGCAAGTATTCGAAATATTTTGGTTCCATGTTTTTCTGTAGTCAATTTCTTGTGTTTGACATAACTCCTCTATCATTCTTGCGATTTTGATAAAATTTTCACAAATTATCAGGATATCCCTGATCGTCTTATATTCAGCCACGAGTGCAAAAGCATGCTTTTCTGAGATACAACAATTGACCTTTTTTTTTAAAAAAAAAATATATATATAGCGTCTACACTAATCTATGTCGGCAGAATTCAGACACAAATGCCGCAATTACTGACGTTCGAGGGATCCCTAACATCTTAGAGTTGTTTTGGCTTCTCCGGCATACTGTTGTAGAGGGGCATGGCATTTATTATAGGGGACCCAAACATATAAGTCTCCCTACTATTGGGGACCTTGAATAAGATACCTCCGGAAGACCTGATCGTTGGATCTGGTATCCTCAAGGAAACACGTTCAGTCACATATTGATGATTGACCGAACCTTCACAAATTTTCTTCAAAAATTTGATTTGTGCATCTTTCCTTCTCATCTCCAAGGAGTCAAGTTGGAGGTGATCAATCAATAACCCATACTCAATGTAGTGTGGGTAGAGGGGATAAAAATTATTTTCTTTGTTGAAAAGGTTCCTAACAAAGCGAGCCTGCAGTCTCTCCATGGATTTTATGGCAACCTTGGTTTGCGGGGTTCATACGATTGATCCGTATTCAAGAACTGATCGCACGAGGGCTTGGAAAACTTGATAATATCTGAGTCATGGGTCAATTTAGAAAATCTAAAGATTTTTGTAAAGGGTTTTAATGAAATCATAGCTACGCCTCCATATCCCTTTCGTCTCCTCTGCAAGTGTGATTTCGGAGACTATACAATATTGGATACCTGTATATATGATAGCCACCTCATTTACCTTAAGTCTTCTTCTTTAACTTCACCCTTTCTCAGTTCTATTTGAAGTCGGCGACATTCAATCTTCTTCTTTAACTTCACCCTTTCTCAATTCTATTTGAAGTCTGTGACATTCAATCTTCTTCTTTAATTCCCCCTTTCTCAATTCTATTTGAAGTGGGCGACATCCAATCTTCTTCTTTAACTTCACCCTTTCTCAATTCGATTTGAAGTCGGCGACATTCAATCTTCTTCTTTAACTTCACCCTTTCTCAGTTCTATTTGAAGTCGGCGACATTCAATCTTCTTCTTTAACTTCACCCTTTCTCATTTCTATTTGAAGTCGGCGACATTCAATCTTCTTCTTTAACTTCACCCTTTCCCAATTCTATTTGGGGTCGACTTCGTTTTCCTTAATTCTACCATGCCACAATGTTTTGCTCTGTAAATCTACTCTCTTCTAACCCTTTCCTGGCATGGCATCTCTCGCTTGCTTCTCACATCAGTATCCATAGAAACTGCGTAGAAGCTTTCATTTCGCTGACGACCTATTATTGGTCGTCATTACTTTGAAACAGAGTTTTTAAAGGCTGAATGCTCTTCCTAACTGCTGGTTCGCTTCTTTCGGTGGCGACATTATGTCTTTCCTAACACCAAACCTACTGTATTTACACGGGCTTAAGACCATCATCTAATGAAGCTGGCTCGCTCTCCTCGATGGCGACATTCAGCTTAAATATAATTAATTAATTAATTTAGAGTAATCTCTTTTATAGAGGTGAAATGGTATGGAAGCTATACTGAGCTGCATTCGAAATCTATATATTTTTTTTTTATTCATCAGACAGATATTCTAAACCTGCCATCCAGATGACCCAGATATAGGTCTGTTAAGAAAAATATGATTGCGTCCTTCCGATTAAAAGCAGTAGGGCGGATGAATTTGATATGGGGATCTACCCTGACAATCCCCCAAAATAAATAAATTCGGATGAACTGTATAAATGTAATCCCCCCCCACATGATTTAAAGTTTAGATCCGCTTATGATAAGGATGAATGACAACTGGCTAGTCACATTTTTCACATTAACTACTTTTCATTTTAAAATTAAATAGGTAAACTGATTTTGCGTGATCGTTAGTAGAACTTACCCTCCATCGTCTACACTAACATCGAGCAAATATTTATATCTTGGAATGACTTCTCCTTCTTTGGTTACTCTATTACGTAGTAACCAGGCTCTTACTGTCACCCCAATCAAATGATGCTTTCTCAGATCTCCTACTCGCCAGAGCAAATAATACTCATCGTCTCGAACACAGACCACAGCTTTTTCACTGGAAATAAATAATATCAATTAAATATAAATATATTTTAACCCTTTCAAGGCAAGACCATGATAAGCAGGCCCGACGAGAGGGGGGAAACCCCGCCAGGCCTGTGAGAAAATTATCATAATGAATTTTTTCAAGTTTTTTTCTGAATAATAAATAAATCAACTTAAAAGTTTTGAAAATATTTCAAACATACAGAATCAGAAGTTTAGCGATAGTGGGCTAATAAGGGACAATGGCTATTACTGATTTTAAAATATAGTGCGACCTTTCAGCTTGTACAGTAATCATAAATATTGGTATATTTCGTAAACATTAACATCTGATAATCGAATTATGTGTTGCTAAGAAGAAGTGTACACGCCTTTTCACATCAACTACGTGAATTGCCTACTTTTACTATTATTACTGCCCATAAGGTGGTTTTAGAATTTTAGATGAAAGAATAATAGAGGGGCCCGTAATTATTTTCCCCCGGACCGGATTATCTGTCTACGGCCTGATGATAAGAAATGAATAATAATAATAAAAATAGGAAGGTATATATTCCATAAAATTATAAAAATTATTTTCAACTAAAAATCAAGCAAACAAAAGATTGTTTACTGGCGGTTCTGTTAGACCTCACTCACGTATATGGACACCATTTGGGTGACTCAATATGACCCAAAAAACAATCGTCTAATTCTATGAATATAATGAAATGTCCATAATAAATTTCATCAAAATTGGATGAGGCGTTCGAGAGTTATCGTGGTAATAAAAGACAAATCACCAAACAATAGAAAAATGGTGGCGTTATAACAAGACTTCACTTCGTTCGGTTTATATTTTTGTTAATTATTTTCAATAATAAACCTTGTGGGTAACTCAGTAAAAGGGACAAGACAAGTAAGGATTAAGAGGTAATTATTATTAAATATAGATTAGTGATATCGGATTCATTGACTAATTGGAAAATATCTCGTAATTATCTCATGCGCAAAAAAAAAGTGACATAATAACAAGTATACAAGGTTCACATCGTGAACCATTGGAATTGACAGAAAAAAATACTAAATTGGTATTTTTCGTTCCTGGCATTTTTAAATATTTGTATTTAAAGATTCAAGGAAATCGTAATTTTTTTTTTTTTTTTCATATATACGAACCTAAACATAAGATTTTGACTTCTCTTCTTGGGTTTAGCCAACTTCACAAATATGATTCCACCCATGATTGCATTAATAAGTACACCAAACATGCTCTGAACTGACACTAAAAATATAGCTTCCGGACAATTAGTGTTCGGTAATCGTGAGCCATAGCCAGTACTGTACTGAGTCTCCATTGAGAACATATAGCAAGTTATAAAATCATCCATTCCAGTAATACAGGGCAGACTATCACTGAAAATAATAGGTATAGGTTGGTATAAATGGTATATATATTTTTATATATAAAAGGCAATGTCCTGAGTGACTGATCAACGTAGAACCGAAACTATTAATGCTACAAACTTGACAGGGACCTTCGTTGCACCATGTTAGTGTGCACTAAGAAAGGATTTTGCAAAATTTTGATTTAAGGGGTAGAAATCGCGAAAACAAAACAATCCCCATAAGAAATACATTGGAGCGAAAGAGATAATTATCATGATACATCATGCTAGTTTTTAATATTACTTACCAATAATTGTGCCCTAATACTCAATTGAAGAGTGAGTATCACCCGGTTAATGAACCCCAGAGAGGAACTTTTCCAAAACAATCTTGAAAGAAGACTGCTCAAACTCTCTGGGCAGTTGAACCTTAGCTAGAAAAATAAGCTTAACCCCAATAAACAAAAAGCCCATGAGGCTGACGTATTATAAGGATTCCATCCTCAAGGGGTTAAGCCTTCGAGGATGGAATGTGAACTTTATCAGCAAATTCTATAAACATCAGGGCCGTACACAAAATATTTTTTGTGTACGGCCCTGAAAATGCACCTGAAAATGATGATTCTATGATGGTGATGTTGTTTTTGTAGTTGTTGTTGATGATGATGATGTTGTTGTTGTTTTTGTTGTTGGTGGTGGTTATGTTGTTGTTGATATTGTTTTGATATTGGTGGTGATGATGAGTTAGTTACACCTCACAATATTACATATGTCATACAAAAAAAATAATGAAAATTCGGGGAGTGTCTGGACCCCCACCCCTGAGTACGACCTTAATGAAAATAATGAATACCTTTTATCAAAACTAGAAAATGTGTTCGAGAGTTATTGTTAACGAACAGACAGACCTACGGTCGTAACCATTCAAAATGGCGGACATTTGGAATTTCCAAGACATGACTTCCAAAAGTGCCTAAGAAAATTAGGCGAATTATTTGCAATGGGATATTAAATAAGTCACCTAGTTTTAGACACTTTTTAGACACTTCGCCTTCTTTTAGACACTCTTGGAAGTCATGTTTTTTTTTTTTTTTTTTTTTTTTTTTTTTTTTTTTTTTTTTTTTTTTTTTTTTTTNAATCTTCAAAAAGACGCCCACTGAAGGGAGCCTCAGTGAGGGGTGTAGGGATAGTTCTGTGCAAGATGTTATGATGTTAGAGAGCTTCACCGACCCACAGAAAACCCAAAACAGTCGTAAACATTCAAAATGACGGACATTTGGAATTTCCAAGACATGACTTCCAAGAGTGTCTAAGAGTCTAAGAAAACTAGGCGAATTATTTGCAATGGGATATTGAATAATTGCATAGTACACCAATGTCTAAGAACCTGTTTTTTTAGACACAATTCGCCTAGTTTTAGCACTTTTTAGACACTTCGCCTTGTTTTAGACACTCTTGGAAGTCATGTTTTTTTTTTTTTTTTTTTTTTTTTTTTTTTTTTTTTTTTTTTTTTTTTTTTTTTTNAAGATGTTATGATGTTAGAGAGCTTCACCGACCCACAGAAAACCCAACATTTTACGTTTACAAGCGAGACCTCGGAACCGGGCTAGACATTACTTCGATGTCCCGCTTGTTTGACCCTACTTAAGGGGCTCTGCCATTTTTTACTTTTAGCGTGGTTGTTATAAAATTGGAGATATTTCTCCAATTCTCCTCACTTTCTAACATCTTCTGGACAATGTTATATTTTGATAGCACTAAATCGAGCTGTGTTTGGACCTCACTTCTCGAAAGTCATGTCTTGGAAATTTCAAATGGCCGCCATTTTGAAACCCACACGCTAGCCGTGTGAATTTTTTTGCAAGGTACTTCCAATTTTATTGTCTTTCTAAAAATGTATCACAAAAGACGGGGGTTCGTATTTAAAAAACGAAAAATGGACACCCTGGGGTCCAGATGGGACCCGCCCTTGAAAAATTGGTTACACCATCAGGTGGTTTAATTTGGGATATAGTACCATGCAAAAGTTCAAAACTCCACATAAAGCCGTTCAAAAGATATGGACTTTTTCTTCACTCGGACGAGAAGGGCAACATTTCAAATATGATTTACTAACAAAGATTTTTAGATCTACTTAACTCTAAGTACGCAGATCGTATTTTGTGCTTTACGGATGGTTCAAAGTCTACCTAATATATTGGGTGTTCTAAGAGCATTGATGGGATTACACGCGCCTTCTCGTTATCTCATGTGAACTCCATTTTTTCTGCTGAACTAATTGCTTTGCTTTGTAAACTTAAAAGAGGTTCTTTCTCCAATTTTTTGCTGGTGACGGACTCTCTTAGTGCCCTTAACGCCATTTCTAACCATAACTGAATCGATCCAATCATTTCGAAAATATACTCAGCTTGGTCGAATCTCAGAAATAATTCAAAAGATATAGTCCTCCTATGGTGCCCTTCTCATTGCGGCATCACGGGTAATGAAGTAGTCGACAGAGCTGCTAGATCTCCACCTTTAGGGTTAATTTTTAATCTGTGTTCTCCGCTTGACTTCCGGCCATTCCTTGAAAAAATTCTCTTAAGCATGTGGCAGGCGTCTTGGGATCTTGTTGGTTCCAACAAACTTAAGAGCATCAAGCCAATAATATGCGCATGGTCCACCAGCAATAGGGATACTCGCGCTGAGGAGGTTGTTTTGGCCAGGATGGGGATTGGCCACACCAGACTTACACACGGTTTCCTTTTTAAGAGATCTCCTCCGCCCGTTTGTCGTTGCGGTGAGCCTCTAACTGTTCGCCACATTCTGACCTGTCCATTAAATAGCCGCCTCAGGCGCTCACTGTCATATGAAATGTCACTGGCTGATGATGAACAAGGTGTAACTACCTTGCTCAGATACCTTAAATTGGCTAAACTGTTCGATAAAATCTAATAACTTTTTTGAGGAATCGGCGCGAAGGGCATAGCTTTAGATATTAGTTAAAGCGCCTAATGCAAAAAAAAAAAAAAAAAAAAAAAAAAAGGATATGGACTTTTGGGACACGCAGTATAAACAGAACATACTTGAACGGATCTTTAATTTTTGATATTTTTAAATCTCCATGATGATAGGCAATAGACCAATAGAGGGCGGCAAATAACAACCAAGTGACGACAAAACTGAGCGAGAAGTAGAAGATGAGCCATCTCCATTGACACTCTATGAGAGAAGTGAAATAGTCACCAAGAAATATGAACATGCGTTTGGAGCAATTTGTACGGTACAGTTTGCAATGGCCGGCCTTGGAAACGATTCGTCTGAAATCAGAGATGATTTTATACACAAAGTTTCCTCACCAATTCAACACTGTGGGAGCTGTAACGAGAAATAGGAATAAGGAATCATTTACCTGCCGCTTTTGTGGTAACTTCTTTGATGGCTGACCTGCTTCTTGAATCTTGATGCACTTGAAATCATTAATCGATGTATTAAATTAATTATTATATTAGATTATAGCAGACTGTATCGCGGGCGGTAGATATTTTGGAACTAAATTTAAAGATGGGAAAGATAGGACCTGAGACGAGGAAGAGCCAAACAAATACTTTAACCGAAATTTACACGTTTAGCAGTGCCGGCTCCAATAAATAATATCAGCGCCGTGTTCGAAAAAGAAAAATGCGCCCCTCACTCGTCTACTTTATCGATATTGAATAAATACATAAATCGATATTGAATAAATTTTTAACTTATCTCGCCATATTCAAACTATAGGAAAATAAATTATTGCATTCGTCTGGCTGCTCACCTCTGGTAACAGCGTCGATGCGTGCCAGCACAACTATAACAGTGTGGCGAGGGTGCAAACGTACAAACAAGCAGAATAATCCCTAGCATAAGTTGGTATATAATCCGTTTCGCGATTCCTAATTCTATGTAGCTCACTTGTTGCGATCCGTTGTGTTCAGTTGGTAATGCGAAGTTGTAAGTTTCTGTGAGTAAGCTATTCATAATTTTTTACTCTTATTGCACGAGTTCTACTCGTTTACGCCTCACTTTTCTGCCCCCCCCCACATTTTCTCACGCCCTGTTCGACGGAACGCATCGAACTACCCTAGAACCGATACTGATGTTTAGCGCAATGGCGTAAATAATCACTGTTTATATTTCGGGCATGCACAGATGCACAGTACAAAATCCAATCTGAACACCGCAGATTCAACATTAGTGTGACCAAGAGAGTCTGAGAACTACTGAAACCCCACATTTTATTTTTTGAATCCATATTGTCTTTTCAAATATGGATTCAAAAAGTGAGGGCTTGGGAAAAGGATTCTCTCAAGCTTCCTTTGGAATTTGCATTTCAATAAAAACGTCGACGGTGCTTGAGAAAACTTAATCTGATTCGTGCCGTTCTCTCGACGGAAATCGACAATTTTTCCTTAGATAATTATACGTATTTATTCAAAATGGTGGCTGGAATTTTTTTTTTTTTTGTAGTAATTTTTAATATTTGTACTTAATTATTACGTGTAATTTTTTCTTTCCCTTTTTTAAAAAGTAAACAAAAGACCAAAAATCCACTAAAATATGTAGGAAGAATGCTATAAGAGACCAATATTTTATTGATTAGTCAATACGAAATTTTTTTTTTGATTTTTTTTCCGGATTGAAAATATACTAGTTTTGTGGAACTGGACACTGGCAAAGAGATGTCACGTGTCCATAAATCCTATCATCGCAAGAACTTCTACTTTACCCAATTATAAACTATATAGTCGAAATCTAAACAAGATGCTTTCTTTATTTTAAAAGCAGAAAAGATATCAGTGCTGCTCTCCGTTAGAAAGGGATTAAAACTTTATAAATGTCTCATTCTCGTCTACACCAACATTACATTCACTTAAAATATATTTGACGGTTCGAAGCTGATAGATGATGGATTTGGACGGATGGTCTTAATATTCATAATTATGATTACAACTTTCCTTTTTGCAAACATTTTTTTTTCTTATATATATACACTGCTTTCACACAGTAATTAACTGCAGTTACGAAAGCAGGATTTTCGCACATACGCCGAATGCATGTGCAAACACTCAACATTCAATGCTTGTGCAAATCAATTTTACAATTTCTATAAAATTTATCCATTTTATCAGCCAGATCCAAAACAGAGGAGTGTTGATTAAAAACATTCAAAGATGACATTAGGGGAGAGTCTGCATACAAGGACGAACAATCACTCGGCAGTCGAAAGTGATTTCTGCTGGCTCTCTGTCGGAGGTAGAGATTTGGTACTTCGAAATTTATTTTTTGAATTATGTGAGGACAATTGATTTTATTATTTATTAAATTATATACGAATATTAGTTTGTTTAATTTTCTTCGCGCTTCGAAGTTTAGTTGTTCCAATAGGGTTTTGTAGGATATGGGACTGGGATAAACAGGGTAAAATCCGTTGAATTTCAAAAAGAGTACTCTAACGAAACTGTTTTGAATTTGCTTGATGTATTTGACATCTGACATAGATTTGGGAGCCCAGATGATTGAGGCGTACTCGAGTTTACTTCTCACCAGTGCCATAATTCCTTTTTATTTTTTTATTTCCTTCAGGATGAAGTGAAGTCAAATCCACTTCATCTTGAACAAAGGAGTAGTTTCATCAAAATTTCAAAAATAATCACCGGTGGCGAGACCAAAATAAATTAAATGGACATTTCTCATTAACTTTAATTTAAAAAAAAAAACTTTATGTATCAACTACAATTATTTTGATGAGACACGAGCTCTTTCGTCTGTTACGACATTCTCAAGTGAGCTGAGAATGTCGTAACAGACAATGTTATAATATATTTCAAAATGACTGCAAACATCCTAATAGATACTATCTCTGAACTGAAATAAATATATATCAGTTAAATAATCTCTTAGACATGGCCATATCCGGGATTTTAAGGGTTCACCCCGAAATTTTTGAAAATCAGTATAACATTGATAATTTGCTATTTTAACTTCATATATGGTAAAACTCCTTTCACATGACGACACGGGTCTGATCTCAGGTCCTGATGTTGGAATTACAAAAAAGGTTTAATCACCTTGTGTACTGTTTTCTGAATGAGCCATCACTTTTGGGTGACTCCAGCTCCTCATATTTTGGTCCATCATCAACTGGGGTCAAATGATTTAAAGTTTGAACTGAAAAGAAATATTCGTTCTCCTCCGAATCAGTGTCGGTTTCTTCTTCGAGGATTTTCTTTGGTGGAATTGGA
>CM022882.1:2678698-2698777 GCA_012654025.1 Pachypsylla venusta | reverse complement strand
AACCAATTTTAATGAAATTTAAAATTAGTAATTATGGAACCATTTTATCTAAAATAAGTGGTCTCACGAGGGTGTATCCCTATCAGGGGGGCAGCCAGGGGCCAAAATAGTCCTTAATGGAAATCCCTTTTATTTATTATTATTGTGATATCACAAACATATTTATGAATGATGTCAAGCCTCCGAACTAAATAAAAGTTATGGTGAGGAAGCTATACTGATCTATTTGTAAGAGTTTGTTGTTATTATTGTGATATCACAAACATATTTATGAATGATGTCAAGCCTCAGAATTGAATAAAAGTTATGGTGAGGAAGCTATACTGATCTATGTGGAAGAGTTTTTTTATTAATATTGTGATATCACAAACATATTTATGAATGATGTCAAGTCTCAGAAATGAATAAAAGTTATGGTGAGGAAGCTATACTGATCTATGTTTTTTATTGTTAATGTGATATCAGAAACATATTTATGAATGATAGCAAGCCTCAGAACTGAATAAAAGATATGGTGAGGAAGCTATACTGATCTATGTGAAAGAGTTTTTTTATTATTATTGTGTTATCACAAACATATTTATGAATGATGTCAAGTCTCAGAACTGAATAAAAGTTATGGTGAGGAAGCTATACTGATCTATGTTTTTTATTGTTAATGTGATATCACAAACATATTTATGAATGATAGCAAGCCTCAGAACTTGTCTGCTGCAAAGTTATCTTAATAGTGAATCTACAGAAGAAATAAAATTATTTTCCTTAATCGATTTTTTATGGGAGCAAGAAAGTAGCAAATCGGCGTTGATCTGGCTCCCACTCTTTGTATTCGGTAATTATTATTGTCATTGCTCTACACAGGAGCTTTTAAATTATCATCTAGATTTCAAAAGACTAGCCGACGAAAACCGGCTTTCTTCTTTCAAGACAGAGGTTTGTAATATGACTGAGTAATGCCCAACCGATTTTTCGATATTTGGATTCTACCTGCATATTTACCTTATATTGTAAAATATCGAATCAGCCAGCGCCTATGGCACATTGAATACACCAGTTCCCGTTAGATCACTGAAGTTAAGCAACGTCCAGCGAGGTTGTACCCCACATGTCCGCGTGAATTCGCGCCCTCGTGATGCTGACTTTTTTCCGGCCCAAACCAGGCTGGATGAGGTCAATGTGGGTAGCTGATTTGCAAGTTTCCAGCGAATGGAGGGTAAAGCCCCCGTCTTGATTGACCAATAGATGTTAAAGAGACGTTAAGCCGAAAAAAGTCTAGTAACNGCAGATCCTCGTTCGTTTTAAATTCTGTTTTTCGCTCTCCATTTTCCTGCTTTAACTTTTACTTATTTCTATAACTAGCATTATAAATTTATGTTTTTCCGTGGTTGGTTTTCTATTTAATTCCCTTATTATAAATATGTGTTTTATCTTTTGTTTTAAAAAAATTCTTGGTTGGTATATTTTCTATTTACAAATAATATGTTTTCATACAAGATGGTAGAGTCCAAGGACTTATTCATATTGTAAGTTGTGTAGCGAATTCATTTTTAGTTTTCCCCCTACTGTTAAGAATTGTGTTATGCAGTCCACGAACCCAAAGGACTTGATCCATCATCATAAGATCAGGGTCCGTAATAATCGTGTGATTCGACAGCACAAAACCTGCGCACACATATTTTTATGGGACGACGTAAGAGTGTTCAATAAAATTTCCTACAACATCTGGGATATGTCAGATTTAGCGAGGTTTCACTTAGTGGGATACTGACTGTTTCTGGCCCAAACTAGGCTGTGTGGACAGTTGCTTTTCAGATTTCCAGCGAATGGATATTCTCATACAATAATAATATAATGGGCGCAGCCTAAATTTGTAGCTTAACCCTAGGTTTGCCAAGGGGGGGGGGGTACAAAGTACCCGCGTTTTAACAAAAAGCTTGTAGTAATCAAATTATGATACTTATTTTAATGAGACCTTTAATAATTGTCATAAACAATATTTTCCATCATAGTATATAAAAATATGTATGTTCTAGGCCTTCTAAGGGATGATATTGAAGCCAAACTTTGGACGCGGGTACTTTTTGGCAATGCATGTAACCAATGCATTGATTGTCAAAAGTTACAATTAAGAGCTATCATAAATTATCTAAAGAGTCTAAAATGTCTAATTATGTACCACATGCAAGAAATAAGTGTGTGTAAACACTGTCAAAAGACATTTGTCTGTATGGGATGTCAGGAAGGACAAAGTTCTGGTTCAGAATAGATTTCTGCCCCCCTTCGGCAATGCATAACCAATACATTGATTGTCTAAAGCTACCATAAATTGTCTAAAGTGTCTAAATTGTCTAATTATGTACCACCTGCAAGAAATAAGTGTGAGTAAATTTTTGTGTTTCAAGGTATGTAGAATCCAAAAATCGAATATCGGTTCATCCGTATTAGCCATGAGTGGAACTTTTGTTACTTAGCGCAAAACATCAAATTAAGAAACCCATGTGTCACATTGGCAGAGTTTTTTCTTCTTTTTCCACTCCAAAATTATTTTCCAAGTATTGATTTTACAATGGAATTTTGTGTACTCTTGACATATTTTTTCTTGGCGTTCGCAAAACCACCGTTTGAGCAGATCCTCGTTCGTTTTAAATTCTGTTTCTCGCTCTCCATTTTCCTGCTTTAACTTTTACTTATTTCTATAACTAGCATTATAAATTTATGTTTTTCCGTGGTTGGTTTTCTATTTAATTCCCTTATTATAAATATGTGTTTTATCTTTTGTTTTAAAAAAATTCTTGGTTGGTATATTTTCTATTTACAAATAATATGTTTTCATACAANACGTGGTATGATCGTTGGCTAATTGTGTCATTCGACAGCACAAAACCTTGGCACACACATTTTTATAGAACAACTTAATTGTGTTCAATAAAATTTGCAACAACATCTGGGATATGTCAGATTTAGCGAGGTTTCACTTAGTGGGTTATACGTAGGTTTGCACCCTCCTGCTACTGACTATCTATTTCTGGCCCATATGAGGATCAGTGTGGCGAGTTGCTTTTCAGATTTCCAGCGAATGGAGAGTGAAACCCCTGTCTCGAATGGACTTGATGTTAAATTCTCATACAATAATAATATAATGGCCGTAGCCTAAATTAGTAACTTAATTTGGGCACATTGGACCAGTTTCCGTTAGATCACTGAAGTCAAGCAACATCCAGAGAGGTTGTACCATGTGGGCGTCCACGTGGGTTCGGGCCCTGGTAATACTGGTTTTTTTTCTGGCCCAACCCAGGCTGGGTGAGGTCAATGTGGGTAGCTGGTTTGCAAGTTTCCAGCAAATGGAAGATGAAACCCCCGTCTTGAATGACCAATAGATGGTAAAGAGACGTTGAGCAAAATTAAAAAAAAAAAGAATCTAAACTACTAAGATGTACTCGTTCAACACTGTGGTCCGAATGGAGAAAAATACTAAACTCATATCAACACCGACTTGCTGAGACCATTGAAGACAAATGTCTCAAATGCAATATTTGACCACACGCCACAAAAGTTAACTCATGATGCTGGTTATGTTTCCGGTACAATCTGGGCTGGGTGAGCTCAATGTGGGTAGCCGGTTTGCAAGTTTCCAGTAAATGAAGGCTAAAATGACCAATAGATGTTAAAAGAGATGTTAAGACAAATCAACATCAAAAACACATGATAATTTAGCAGAGTTTTTTTTTTCCTCGAAGATTAACAAAGGACAAGAGCCTTTTGTCTTAAAGTTGGCACAAATTTATCTCAAACAGACGAAATCAATTTAGAATCTGAGAAAAAAAAATCATGTTTCCCTAAAAGATTTTATTTTTCTATACCTCCCTATTCATTCTTTAACTCTTATGTCTAGGTATTACATAGTCCGTACATAGAATTAAAATACGTAACAATGCTAGAAAGAAAATACAATAAATTTAATTAAAAATGGGGGAAAATGTCAAAAAATTACATTTAAAAAAATACAAAATATTTTACTTTGTGGCTTTATTATTACGTGAAAAAGGGGACATAATCTATTATGTTAAGCCTACAGTGTGAAAATGCTAGAATGGTTTTAAGTGCAAAAAGCAGAAAAGTTTATCAAGGAATTTGCCTTGAAGTACTTACCCTTAAAAAGAATGAAAGAGGTATATGGTTTTTTGGAAAAACCTCCGCCATGTACATAGATTTTCTTTATCTGTTCTTTTAATAAGGAATTCTTTTTTCGAACTGTCGAAACGTTTCGAGAACTACTGAGACCCAAGTTCAGAAAAATCTCTTTTTTTTTGTTTTTACTATATTTTGTTAATTTTGAAGCAGCCGTTGGTTGACACACCTTAATTTTACAGCTTTGTCCATTTAGGTACAGCCTCCCCTACCGTAATTAAACAGACTGTTTAATGAAAACTCACATTTTAACTCCAGATACCAACTACTTTTGAAAGAATAGCTATTATTCCAATAGGTAATTAACTGTTTGGGGTTTGGGCACATCCGCTAATTTCAACTACTTTTGAAAGAATAGCTATTATTCAAATAGGTACTTAACTGTTTGGGCATATCCACTAATTTTTTTTCTTTTTCCTCTCAGTCTACGATTCTGATTGCAAATCTAGTTTTGTCACATCAACCAATTTATTTTGACAATTTTCCTTTCGGTCTACGATTCTGATTGCAAATCTAGTTTTGTCACATCCACTAATTTTATTTTGACAATTTTCCTTTCGGTCTACGATTCTGATTGCAAATCTAGTTTCGTCACATCAACCAATTTATTTTGACAATTTTTCTTTCGGTCTACTATTCTGATTGAAAATGTAGTCTTGTCACATCCACCAATTTATTTTGACAATTTTCCTTTCGGTCTACGATTCTGAATGCAAATGTAGTTTTGGCACATCCACTAATTTTATTTTGACAATTTTCCTTTCGGTCTACGATTCTGATTGCAAATCTAGTTTTGTCACATCCACTAATTTTATTTTGACAGTTTTCCTTTCGGTCTACGATTCTGATTGCAAATCTATTTTAGTCACATCCACCAATTTATTTTGACAATTTTCCTTTCGGTCTACGATTCTGAATGCAAATGTAGTTTTGGCAAATCCACTAATTTTATTTTGACAGTTTTCCTTTCAGTCTACGATTCTGATTGCAAATGTACTTTTTTCATATCCACTAATTTTATTTTGACAATTTTCCTTTCAGTCTACGATTCTGATTGCAAATGTAGTTTTGGCACATCCACTAATTTTATTTCGACAATTTTCTTTTAAGTCTACGATTCTGATTGCAAATGTAGTTTTGTCACATCCACTAATTTTATTTTGACAATTTTCCTTTCAGTCTACAATTCTGATTGCAAATGTAGTTTTGTCACATCCACCAATTTATTTTGACAATTTTTCTTTCGGTCTACGATTCTGAATGCAAATGTAGTTTTGGCACATCCACTAATTTTATTTTGACAGTTTTCCTTTCAGTCTACGATTGTGATTGTAAATGTAGTTTTGTCACATCCACCAATTTATTTTGACAATTTTCCTTTCGCTCTACGATTCTGAATGCAAATGTAGTTTTGGCAAATTCACTAATTTTATTTTGACAGTTTTCCTTTCAGTCTACGATTCTGATTTCAAATCTACTTTTTTCATATCCACTAATTTTATTTTGACAATTTTCCTTTCAGTCTACGATTCTGATTGCAAATGTAGTTTTGGCACATCCACTAATTTTATTTCGACAATTTTCCTTTAAGTCTACGATTCTGATTGCAAATGTAGTTTTGTCACATTAACTAATTTTATTTTGACAATTTTCCTTTCAGTCTACAATTCTGATTGCAAATGTAGTTTTGTCACATCCACTATTTTATTTTGACAATTTTCCTTTCAGTCTACGATTCTGATTGCAAATGTAGTTTTGGCACATCCACTAATTTTATTTTGACAATTCTCCTTTCAGTCTACGATTCTGTTTGTAAATGGAGTTTTGTCGCATCCACTAATTTATTTTGACAATTTTCCTTTCGGTCTACTATTCTAATTGCAAATGTAGTTTTGTCACATCCACCAATTTATTTTGACAATTTTCCTTTCGGTCTACATTTCTGAATGCAAATGTAGTTTTGGCACATCCACTAATTTTATTTTAACAGTTTTCCTTTCAGTCTACGATTCTGATTGCAAATGTAGTTTTGTCACATCCACCAATTTATTTTGACAATTTTCCTTTCGGTCTACGATTCTGATTGCAAATGTAGTTTTGTCACATCCACCAATTTATTTTGACAATTTTCCTTTCGGTCTACGATCTGAATGCAAATGTAGTTTTGGCACATCCACTAATTTTATTTTGACAGTTTCCCTTTCAGTCTGCGATTCTGACTGCAAATGTAGTTTTGTCACATCCACCAATTTATTTTGACAATTTTCCTTTCAGTCTACAATTCTGATTGCAAATGTAGTTTTGTCACATCCACTAATTTTATTTTGACAATTTTCCTTTCAGTCTACGATTCTGATTTGGCAAATCCACTAATTTTATTTTGACAATTCTCCTTTCAGTCTACGATTCTGATTGTAAATGGAGTTTTGTCGCATCCACTAATTTCATTTTAACATTTCCGTTTACAGACAATTTTATCTTATTGGACGATTAAAATTTATTCCAGTTTTCATTTTACGAATTGTTTTGTAATAATTTCCTCATAAAATAGTAAGATTTTGACACCAGACAACGGTCTCCACTATCTGCAATACATACCTAGGTATACGTACAATAATTTTAAATTCATGTATCGACCATTCGGGTAAATTTATGAACTTATAGGTTGGGTCCGAACTAATAGAAAACTTTGGGAATTAAATAGAAAGAAACATGTGTCCGAAAATTCAACATAATCTCGACAACTTCATCGATTTCGATCAAATTTTGTAAAAAATAAATAAAAAAGAATTGTATTTTAAACGAGTATTTTTATACTGTGTGCGCCATCAAAATTTACGGAAAAAAAAAAACAAATTTATCTTCTATTTTGGATTATTGCCGCGAGAGGTTCACTTTTCTTAGGGTTTCGGTATTGAACCCAAAAAACAAGTCGAATATTGTCTTTTAAGGCTATCAGCTTGAGTGACTAAATAGCTAAGACCCAAGGACACAAGAAGATTTTGGTTGTTTTTCACGATTTGGAAAAAAAGCGGCGAGTTCAATTTTTTGTCATGTAAGATCTTTGTCACGCATCCTGAAACACAATATTCGAAAAAAAATTGCTACTTTTCAGATAAAATCATAAGAAAGGTGTCCGAAAATACCGAAAAACGAACACATTGCTCCATTTGATCTCGTGGAAACGGTGGTGTTGAGAGGTAGCAAAAAATTTTGATCAATATTATTTGAAAAGTGTTCGATTTTGATTTTGTAACAAAAAAATTCAGCCTTTTATTTTTCATATTAAAACTTTGGTTTGAAAGAATGTTGTTAGAAAACGTAAAAATATAGGTAATTACAAATCTTCCTTTTTTCTTTTTGAAATTTGATTTTATCCCTATATTTAATAATAAGAATAATAAAGCTCTTATTTGAACATGCAGTAATTTACAATACATTTTTAAACAATTTTATCTTAATATTAATTTGGGCAAAATCAAATAAAAAATCTGAGACTTCCTCTGAGATTTACTGTGTTCGCGTTTCTCGTTTTTTCTCTCTACTATGCCTTCTGTATATCGTGTCTTAACTTTAATTTTTTTGTTTCTCATTTTCATTTCATTTCTTCACCCATACATACACTTTGCCCATTCTCTTCCACTCTGTTCTCTCTTCTGCCACTCTCATCCATGTCGCTCCTCCACACACCAACCTCATTTCTTTATCCCACTTATCTTCTGGCCTCCCTCTCCCTCTCTTCATATACCATACCATTATTTCCCTCTTGGATACCATACCATTATTTCTTTTCGTCCATCTATTATCCCTAGTTCTCGTAATATGCCCCGCCCAGTTCCATTTTCTTTTCAACACTACTTTCACTATATCTTTAAAGCTTGTTATTGTTCTCACAATTGTATTTCTGATTTTGTCTTTTCTCGTCTTTCCCAACATACTCGTATATCGCTCCATAGTTACTATCAGCTTATTCATCACCTTCACACTCATCATCCATGTCTCACATCCATACGTTATGACAGGTAGAACAGTCATCTCCCAAAATTTTCTCTTATATTCTATTTTCACACCTGATTTGTATATACTCCTATTTCTAATCATTGCTGCCCATCCCTTAGCACATCTATTACATCAGGCCATTGTCCATCTATACTTAGTAGTTGTCCCAAATAAACAAAATCCCTATATTTACATACTTACAAACAATTTGCGAGCTCAAGTCACCCCCATCTATTCTACACTATATATCTTATTTCTTGGTATGTAGGTACATTCTTATTTTGAGAATACCAATTTTTGAAAATAAAATCAGTTAAATTATGAGACAGATTAAGTTAAATTATTAACAAGCTATCGCTGTTAGATTAACTCAAATATATATTTTACATAAAGGAAATAAATATAGCTATTTTATTTGCGATTTTATTGCAAAAATAAAAAAAAAAAGAAATAGATATAAGATACAACAAATGTCAATTTAAACAGGCTGTAAAGATGGTCAAATGAGTTTGAGATCACGAACTGCAAATTAGGCCTCTTTTATCTCATTTTCACATTTGCAACAGGAATTATGAGCTTTTGAAATAGAGTTATGGGGATTCTATCTCACGGAGTCGATTAAGTTCTTAATTTGATGAAATTTGGTATGTAGCTCCTATTTTCGTATTCTCGTTAGTCCCAGTACACAAATCATAACATCTCAGAGCTCGCCTTATAATTTAATTTGATATTGTCTTTTTTAGATAATTCTTTATTACCTGTATGATTCCTTCGACTTATTAGGAGTATTGTGAACGTTAGTGAACTCTACTTTTGACCCATGCATTCCGAACATTCCGAAATAAATTTATGCGCGGATATAGCCCTCTTGTTTGGGAATCTGATTTTTACGAAATGTCCTAAACATGTATACCATACATGTTTAGGACATGAAGGAAATTTGCTGTATAGTTTTTGTGGGCCCAGCAGACCCAATATTATGTTTTTAAAAATGATTTTTATCTTTTTAGCGGTTTATTGTAGAAACGTAAATTTTGATATGTTATGGCTGATGTTGAGGGCTTATCGAATTAGAAAATCTCGTCTCAGTTGGAAGGTGAACACCCCGTATGTTCTTGATTTGGGATACTCAAAAATAAAATAAATCAGTAGTATTCTCGGCTAAATAAAAATTGTAATCAGTCAGCTTTTGGCTTTTGAGTTGTTCAAAATCATAAACAAAATTAAATATGGTAATAGCCAGAAAGTTACCTTGCTCTCTAAAGTAATAGCTGCACATTTGATAGAAAACACAACTAAAAAGACAAGAAAAGGAAAAGATATAAAATAAGAAAAGAATCTGTCCAAATTGTCAGATGTGTTCAGCAATTGTAAGCGAAATAAAGTCATAACCTCATACAAGTAGATACATTTCACAACTAAAAAGACAAGAAAAGGAAAAGATATAAAATAAGAAAATAATCTGTCCAAATTGTCAGATGTGTTCAGTAATTGTAAGCGAAATAAAGTCATAACCTCATACAAGTAGATACATTGTGAAGTGGGTCACATTTAGTTACCTTGCTCTCTAAAGTAATAGCTGCACAGTTGATAGAAAACACAACTAAAAAGACAAGAAAAGGAAAAGATATAATGTCAAAACCTCATACAAGTAGATACATTGTGAAATGAGTCACTTTTTCATGAATAAAACACAACTTTGTCTGCCAGATTTAAGGTATCCTACTTCACGCATAATTACTGTGGGCACAAGTAAAATCAAATAATTCAAAAGGTTGGTCACCCCAAAATTTAAAGATCTGCGGATTACGTATGGCATATGCCCATTTTCCGAATTCTATTAAAGGAGGCCATCCAATACGGAGGGAGTAAAATAGTTGGATGTTTTTTCCCGGGATGTAGTTCTATATGTTTCGTATGTGAACAAGAATATCTGAAATGTAAACACACACATAACTACGAGGTCTGTAAAAAAAGTAATGAGACAAGATTTTTTGTTTTAAAAAGTAATGGGACAAGATTTTTTTTTAAAAAAANAAAACGCTAATGTGTTGCTGAATGCTATCTTGAGACAAGACTTTTTAAAAATTTCTTTGGTTTCCCGAGGTTATATTTTTCACTATGGTTCCTCTCAAAAGAATTCCTTTGGGCGATACATCAATTGAGACGAGTTTTCCATTTTTTATATCAGGGCCTGGAGCTCTGTTTCCCGGATGACGTTCAATTTGTCAGTCACCTATGATTAATTATTATCAAGTACTCCAAAAGAAGTCACAAGGACTCACATTAGGTGAATAAGCTGATAAGTAATAATATTGTTACTAAGTCGCACATTTCTGAGCACATCAAGAATAATGTTTGTGTTTTTTTTTTTCTTTTAATTTAACTTAACGTCTCTTTAACATCAATTGGTCATTCAACTCTGGGCTTTCACCCTCCATTCGCTGGAAACTAACAAACCAGCTACTTACATTGACCTCACCCAGCCTGGGTTGGGCCAAAAAAATAGCCAGCATCACGAGGGCGCGAACCCACGTGAACATCCACATGTCACAACCTCACTGAACGCTGACTGGTGTATTCAACGTGCATTGACGCTGGCTATTTTTGTGTTTCATTACGGCAATGACAATAACTATGTATTTAACCAGCATAAATATCAATGTGGCCCTTCAACCATCTTATTCACCTGATGTGCGTCCTTGCGAGTTCTTCCTCTTCCCCAGGCTCAAAAATAAAGTCAAAAGAATCTTTTGACCAAAAGAATTCATTTTTTTTAAATTTCTACAGAAAGTATCGCTAAAAAGTGTTGAGTTTGGAAATACTGCTTCCAGTTTACCGATTATTTTTTTACTTTCCTTATTTCGCACCTATATACTAGAAGTAAATTGACAGAGTTTTATATTTTCTGCAGTAGACAGAGTTTTATATTTTCTCTTTCGGCCACCTCTATCTAATATCAAATAAAAGTTGTATAAAAGACTAATAAAATAAACTTACATTACTATATTAGAAATAAAATATAATTTTTATTGATCCACTCAATAAATAATTTGATATATAATAATAATAACAATAATAATGAAAATGTGGGTTTTGAACCCAACACAACCCAACAAGATTTTTGAAGTTTTGCCAAACCCATTTCTTTCCTTCTTCACTAGTTCTTGTCGTTTTAGAACTTCTTCATGTATAGGGTTAGATAAATTTGTTGTCCCAGAAATATGAAATAAAATCAATCAGAGCACTAGGCAGTGCGTCAGGCCAAGTTTCAGAAAGCATGTGGAAGTATATGCAAAGAAAACAAGATAAAATTACACTAGTTCAAATCTAATATATAAAATTCTCGTGTCACAGTGTTTGTTTCCATACTCCTCCAAAATGGCTTAACCGATTTTAATGAAATTTTGTATGTACATTTGGTAGGTCTGCGAATAGGTTTTTATCTATAATTTAATAGAATTGAACACCAAGTTTGTTGGCTAGGACGTGGGAGTAGTACTGGGTTAGGTTTAAAAAAAAAAAAATGCGTGATGTTGGCTATTTTTTCGAACCAACTAAGGCTGGGTGAGGTCAAAGTGGGCAGTTGGTTTGCAAGTTTCCAGTGAATTGAGGGTGAAATTCTCGTCTTGAATGACAATAAATGTTAAAGAGACGTTAAGTCANTCTGCCAATGTGACACATGGGTTTATTATTTTTCTGGCAAAAAATTGGGGGGGGGTTATCGTGATGATTCAAAATCTTGGCGTAATTAGACCCTAAATTTGACATACCTACCAAATTTGAAGTCTCTGGCCCTTACCTTTCTGTTTTTAGACAGGATTAATGAAAACCGCTTTAAAGCCGTAAAAACCGGTATATTTGATTGAACCCAAAAGTTTTGGAGCTAGCTGAGAACCCAAATATGACATACAGACAAAATTTCAAATCTCCAGATCTTACCATTCTCCTTTTAGATAGCGATACTGAAAACCGCTAAAAAGCGGCAAAAAATCGCCAAGGGTGTATTCGATTGCACCCAAATTAAAGCCCAGATGGGACTTATATACCAAATTTCATCCAAATCGGTCAACGCTAAGTGACAAATGTGATGGGCACATCACGGCGTACGGCAGACAAGCGGATTTTTTTTATTCGATTTTTGGATTCTACGTACCATGAAACGTATAATATCAAATTTTGAGGGGGGGGGTATTTTTTTTTCCCGTGACGATTCCAAAGGTTCATTATTGAAAATAATAAACCAATAGGATCCAAGCTAAATAATGTGTTATGTATTTGATCTGCCATACTTTCAATTGGCTCACCCAGTATATAATGTTGATATAAATTAAAATAAATGAATGTATTTGAACATATAAAATATATAAATAACAATAATACAAAGCTTTATGGTATCTCATATTTACGAGTTTTAATTATCCATAACACTCTATTGATTTAATGGGCTGTTCTGTTCAGGTATGCTAATCACAAACCCTTGGCGTGGTGTTGGCATCAACTTCTCCATCTCACTCAAACATATAATGGCACAAAAAATAACAACTTTTTCATAAATTTTAGATTTTCAAAATTATAGCAATACAGAGTGTCCAAGTATAGTGGTTCTGAAGCATAACCTTTTGGTAAAAAAAATGTTGGTGCTATTTCTCCATTTATCAACGAGATATGCCTCCTTTTACAAAATCTCCCTATATTACAACCATTAGTGACAGAAAAGTAAAAGAATATACTTTTAAAGCAGGGGTTCCCAAACTTTTTGGTACCGCGCCCCCTTTTCTTGAAATGAAAGCCTCCCACGCCCCCCCTTTACATTATAAATTATGAATTAGTAAATAGTTGCTGAATGCTATCTCATACAAAACGCTAATGTGTTGCTGAATGATACATTCAAATTTTCTAAACATCATGTTCAATAAAATTACCCTTGTAAAAAAATTGTGTGTGAATATATTTCAACTAAATGATAATAATTCAACTGGTCTCGCGCCCTCCTTGGCTTACCTTCACGCCCCCCTAGGGGGGCGCGCCCCCCAGTTTGGGAACCTCTGTTTTAAAGAATCAGGTAAAAAAATTAAAATAAAAGCTAGACATTAAAATTGTGACTCCTATAATTATCGCAAAGAATATGAAAGTGATCGATGTTTCAAATGGGCCAGCGTCTATGGCACGTTGAATACACTAGTTCCCGTTAGATCACTGAAGTTAAGCAACGTCCAGCGAGGTTTTACCATGTGGGTGTACACGTGGGTTCGCGCCCTCGTGATACTGGCTATTTTTCCGACCCAAGGCTTGTGGTGAGGTGAATGTGGGTAGCTGGTTTGCAAGTTTTCAGGGAATGGAGAGTGAAATCCCCAGTCTTGAATGACCAATAGATGTTAAAGAGGCGTTAAGTCAAATTAAAATAATAATAAATTTTTTAAAAAATGTTTTAAATAGGGGTTCCTCAGGGCGACCAGGCTAGATAGTGGACACAGTTCTTCAGCTTGAGGGAGGACGATCAAGGCTCATAGTCTGGATATCGCCATCAGAGTCCGTAATAGGAATTATAAATGAAAGAATAGTATGTCTTGTAATTTGCGCTTGAGATAAGGTCCTTTATGGAAGTAACAATGCACTTCCCCATGGCTATCAGGTACCAATTTTTAAGTTTTCACTTGAGCAGAATCTTGGTTACGATTCAATCCCTCTTACAAACTGAGCTACAGAAGTGTTTTGGAAAATATTTTTTCATTATGATAATGTTTTGGGAAGTATCAATGCACTTCCCCATGGCTATCTGATACCAATTTTTGAGTTTTCACCTGAGCAGAATCTTGGTTACGATTCAATCCCACTTACAAACTGAGCTACAGAAGTGTTTTGGAATATATTTTTTCATTGTGATAATGTTTTGGGAAGTAACAATGCACTTCCCCATGGCTATCAGGTACCAATTTTCAAGTTTTCACTTGATCAGAATCTTGTTCACGATTCAATCCCACTTACAAACTGAGCTGCAGAAGTGTTTTGGAATATATTTTTTCATTGTGATAATGTTTTGGGAAGTAACAATGCACTTCCCCATGGCTATCAGGTACCAATTTTTAAGTTTTCACTTGAGCAGAATCTTGTTCACGATTCAATCCCACTTACAAACTGAGCTGCAGAAGTGTTTTGGAATATATTTTTTCATTGTGATAATGTTTTGGGAAGTAACAATGCACTTCCCCATGGCTATCAGGTACCAATTTTTAAGTTTTCACTTGATCAGAATCTCGATTACGATTCAATCCCACTTACAAACTGAGCTACAGAAGTGTTTTGGATGTTTTGGAATATATTTTTTCATTGTGATAATGTTTTGGAAGTAACAATGCACTTCCCCATGGCTATCAGGTACCAATTTTTAAGTTTTCACTTGAACAGAATCTTGTTTACGATTCAATCCCGCTTACAAACTGAGCTACAGATATGTTTTGGAAAACATATTTTCAGTGGGATTACCACTAGACAACGAAGACTGTGAGAGTATTTAATTATATTTTATTATAAAGAAATAACACTTTGAACACTCATTATCATAAAACTACAAACATAATCATAAAAACAATAAATTGATTATGAAGATGTCCTATCTATAAACGATATAACGATAATAAGTTGGACAGTTTAATATTGTAACTTTGAAATGTCCCATGTTAAGGACACATAACACACAATGTTAATATTCAAACACATTTGAAATGGAATAATATCTGAATAGAAGAGGATGTATCGAAATTATTTATAAATCAATGATTTGAGACGTTCAGGAGTTGATTGAATCTTTTTAATGAATCGTTCATTTATCGTCAAATAGACATGGGTAAGAACAGTTCACTTGATCTTGTAGTTCTTTATACAGGGTGTCCAAGGGGATTAATTTTAGACTAAAAAATTTTTGGCCTCGGCCAGCCGTTTAGGCTGTGCACCGACTGACTTCAAAATCTTAAATGAGAAGGTATATCAAGTGACACCTTGTTTTAAAGATCTCGTTAAGACGAGTTCATTACAGAAAACCAGAGCTCTCTAGGATCTTCCGTTCACGAATTACATTGACCTCACCCAGCCTGGGTTGGGCCGGATAAAATCAGCCAATGATACGCGTTGTTCCCAAGCGGTCACCCATCCAAGTACTGACCACGCCCGACGATGCTTAACTTCAGTGATCTGACGGGAACTGGTGTATTCAACGTGTTAACTAACTAAAGTTGGATTTGTATGCATTTGAATTTTTGATTTAAATTATATATTTTGATCAACGGATTCTATCAACTTCAATCACTATGACCTTTCAGATTATAATAATGTTATAAAATAATAGAATAAATCTTTAGCGTTGGTGAAATTATACTATTAATTGAATATATTGAATTAGTGAATCCTCTTTTAGAAAATAGTTTACTTACCGGAATCATATTCTAGAAGTTCGTACGATTATTTTGTACCCATCTTTATACAGGGTGTACAAAAGTCCGAAACCGCCTGAATATCTTTTGAACAGACCCCTTTCAGTTTCGAATATTATCAAATAATTGAGTTGACCATGAAAAACGCCTCAAGTTTGATATTTTGCCTATTAGCGTTGACCAATTTCGATAAAGTTTGTTATCGAAGTAGGCCACATTTGGGATCCAAATGGTTGCACAAACTTCTTGCGATATAAGTACTCATTTTTTTGAAAATATCAAAAGGCCCACCATTGATAGGATATGAACAAAAAGATATCCACTTGAGTTTAGGAAAGTTTTGCGTTTGATGATTAGCATATCAACCTGGTTTTCTTCTTTATTTTCCCCCTTTCCAATTCAGTCGGTATCGCTTGCTCAATTCTACCATGCCACAACCTCCTTTCGGTGCCCACTCTCTTTAGCTGTAATACTTTCCTGGCACGGTAACCTTAGCTTGCTTCTCACAGTATCAATTGAAACTGCGTAGAATTTAGCTTTTTGCTGATGATCTCTCATCATTGGTTTGAAGCAGAGTCTTTTAAAGGCTGGATGCGCTTCCTTACACCATACTCTCTGTTTAGGACCGTCACCTAATGAAGCTGGCTGGCTCCCCTCGGCGGCTAAATTCATATCAACCTGGTTTTATGTTTTATTAATTCAGTACCTATATTACTGTCCACAAACATCCTTAAATTTATTTGGCCTTTCAAAGGTAATGTTAGGCCCCAGGAATGATGTTCAAGGACGAGGAGAGAAAAAATACCCAGAGATAGAAAGCCAATTCATTTATGCTCTCGTTATCTTTCAATGGGGGACTGAAAAGGCGCTCCTTTTGAAAGCACAATCTATACTTATAAAACGCAAAGCCCAGTTGGTATACTGACGTACTGACTGACTGATAATCAACATAGCTCCACAATGGCTAAACCTAGAGACTTGAAACTTGGCACACATGTTCCTTTTAGTATGTAGGTGCGTAATAAGAAAGGAAAAAAAATAAAGTTTAAGTGGGAGCAAGTTACCGCCAAAAATGACGCTATTTAGCGGGTCTTTTTGCAATTTTTTTCTGAGGAAACTAAAAGAGATAACGAAAAATGACCGAGAATAGACTCCCCCCAAAAATAGTATATAAGGACCCCATAAAAAATATTAAATTTGAAAATTTTGGGTTTCTATCCGATTTATGGACGGTTTTCACCACCAAAAAATCGGAATTGAGAAGTACCACTTCGGGANTTATGAGACACTGAATATTGAGGGAAGTGCATTATGAGACACTGAATATTGAGGGAAGTGCATTATGAGACACTGAATATTGAGGGAAGTGCATTATGAGACACTGAATATTGAGGGAAGTGCATTATGAGACACTGAATATTGAGGGAAGTGCATTATGAGACACTGAATATTGAGGGAAGTGCATTATGAGACACTGAATATTGAGGGAAGTGCATTATGAGACACTGAATATTGAGGGAAGTGCATTATGAGACACTGAATATTGAGGGAAGTGCATTATGAGACACTGAATATTGAGGGAAGTGCATTATGAGACACTGAATATTGAGGGAAGTGCATTATGAGACACTGAATATTGAGGGAAGTGCATTATGAGACACTGAATATTGAGGGAAGTGCATTATGAGACACTGAATATTGAGGGAAGTGCATTATGAGACACTGAATATTGAGGGAAGTGCATTATGAGACAATGAATATTGAGGGAAGTGCATTATGAGACACTGAATATTCAGGGAAGTGCATTGAATATTCAGGGAAGGCAGAAGTTGTGGGCGATAAACCAGGAGTTTAATGAAGTTAATGTTTGTATGGCGTTATTGATGAGATCTTCTTTGTTTTTCCCAATGACGAGAACATTGGTGTCATCTGCATAGAGCACAATTTAAAATTTGGTGCCAATTCATATCAATTTCATATAAGAAATTGAAAAATACAACTTAGGTTGAAGAGTAATTGTATTTCAGCTCTGGGGACTTCAAAAATTTCAGCCCACTACAATACTTGCTACTTTTTTTTTATAGATAAGGAAAGTCGTGTGATGTTCAAACCAGATTTTTTTATCAACGTCTCTAGAGCATCTATGATCATTTGAAATTCGGGACGGTGAAATTCGCTGGTATCTTTCAATCTGGTTGAACTGGGAATAGCAGTGAGGGATCAAATCTACGTGACCCCTTGCCAAGCAAGAACTCACTAATTTGTATTAAGTAATCTCACGGGAACTTTTCCAGTTAAAAGACTTATACGAGAATAATAATTTATTTGTTAACTTTTTGTCCTCAATCATATTTCCATCATTGTAAATGTCAATACTTATGATTGAATTGGGGATTAATGTTTCCATCAAGGCGTCCCCTTCCATCTTCCATCTGTCTTTAATCATTCTGTCTCCTCAGGATAAGTTGTTTGTTCTAATTGATTAATTTCAAATTCCCTCCTCTTTATATCATCGTCACTCTGAGAACAATTAATTAATATTTTCCTTTTCCTTTTATTGTTTAGAGATAGGTAAGACATATAGGGTCCAAGAGAAAACAATTTATGTCATTAACATGTATAAGTCATTCGGACGGTAAACCCTCCATTCTTTGGAAAATTACTTAACCTCAACCCAGCACGGGTTGGTTCGGGAATAGAATAGAAAAAAAACACGAAGGCTCGAATCCACGTGGGCCCGCAACACTTAAAACCTCTCTTCAATTCTCTTTGGGTTCGGCGTTGCCCTCGTTAATTCTGCCATGCCACTATCTTATTTTCAGTGGCTACTCTCTTTTAGCTGTGACAGCCAACGATCATACCACGTTGAATACACCAGTTCCCGTCAGATCACTGAAGTTAAGCAACGTCCGGGCGTGGTCAGTACTTGGATGGGTGACCGCTTGGGAACACCACGTATCGTTGGCTTTTTCCGGCCCAACCCAGGCTGGGTGAGGTCAATGTGGGTAGCTGGTTGTCAAGTTTCCAGCGAATGGAAAGTAAAAACCCCGTCTCGAATGACCAATAGATGTTAAAGAGACGTTAAGCCAATAGATGTTAAAGAGACGTTAAACCAAAAAAAAGCGTAGTAAGTAAAGTCACTGCAATTTGCTTATGATTATAGCTGGTTTGCAAGTTTCCAGCGAATGGAAAGTAAAAACCCCATCTCGAATGACCAATAGATGTTAAAGAGACGTTAAACCAGAAAAAATGCGTAGTAAGTAAAGTCACTGCAGTTTGCTTATCTGCCTTCGGTTTGAAGCAGAGTTTTTTAATGTCTGGCTGCCCTTCCTTACACTGAACCTTCTGTATTTTCACGGGTCTGCTCCCCTCGGTGTTTACATTAAAAACTCGCTCGAGCAACTTCAGTGTTCTTAGGGAAATGGTGTATTATGCTTGCTTTTGACCCTATGATTATCGTTCAAATATTCAAGTTTGTCCATGTAGTACCATTTGGTTTGTTATTTTCAATAATGAACTCTTTGAATTATTACGAAAAGAATATAAAATTTGATGTTTCAAGGTTCCGAAATTGAATAAAAAAAAGAGAGCTACCCGAAGATCTCGAGTCTCTCAGTGACTCATCAAAATTATTCCCGTGTAACTACTAGAATTCTGAAAATTGTTCCAAAAATACTTCAAATTATCATTAGAGGCAGAGAGAATTCTGATAATTTTCATATTATATTCATGTTACCAGTACTTTTATCCAGAACAAAAGTAGCCAATCAGGCACAACGATCCATGCAATGTTTTATATTGGGCAAATATCATTAAAGGTCTCCCCCAGGTGACCCAATATGGCTCTCTCATCAGTTCATTCTATGAACGTAATGAATGTCTAATATTCATGCAATGTTTTATATTGGGCAAATATCATTAAAGGTCTCCCCAAGGTGAACCAATATGGCTCTCTCATCAGTTCATTCTTTGAACATAATGAATGTCTAATATTCATGCAATGTTTTATATTGGGCAAATATCATTAATGGTCTCCTCAAGGTGACCCAATATGGCTCTCTCATCAGTTCATTCTATGAACGTAATGAATGTCTAATATTCATGCAATGTTTTATATTGGGCAAATATCATTAAAGGTCTCCCCCAGGTAACTCATTATGGCTCCCTAAGCAGTTCATTCTATGAACGTAATGAATGTCTAATATTCATGCAATGTTTTATATTGGGCAAATATCATTAACGGTCTCCCCCAGGTGACTCATTATGCCTCACTAAACAGTTCATTCTATGAACGTAATGAATGTCTAATATTCATGCAATGTTTTATATTGGACAAATATCATTAACGGTCTCCCCCAGGTGACTCATTATGGCTCCCTAAGCAGTTCATTCTATGAACGTAATGAATGTCTAATATTCATGCAATGTTTTATATTGGGCAAATATCATTAAAGGTCTCCCC
>CM022882.1:2609480-2619544 GCA_012654025.1 Pachypsylla venusta | reverse complement strand
TCTCCGAATTGGATTTTTCCCATAATGATTATGGAAAAAATCCTTGAGAGAATTCCCCACTTTGGTCCCTCTCGTCGGGCCTGCTCCTTCACTTCAACAAATTTAGTGTACCTACATGGAACCTAATACCATGTCAGCCTTCAAATGTTATGTCGTGGTAGATACTAAACCGAGCTACTTCTGTTGACAAGGTCTATTTTATCATCCGCAGTAGTCTATCTGTATACCTACCAACAAGTGTAAATATTTTGTATCTGTTTTGTTGATAAACAAATATTTTGTATCTGTATACCAACAAGTGCAAATATTTTGTATCTGTTTATCAACAAGTACAAATATTTTGTATCTGTATACCAACAAGTGTAAATATTTTGTATCTGTTTATCAACAAGTACAAATATTTTGTATCTGTTTATCAACAAGTACAAATATTTTGTATCTGTTTATCAACAAGTACCAATATTTTGTATCTGTTTATCAACAAGTACAAATATTTTGTATCTGTATACCAACAAGTACAAATGTTTTGTATCTGTATACCAACAAGTACAAATATTTTGTGTCTGTTTAAGTAGGTACAAATATTTGTTGCAAATATTTATTTGTTTAAATCAACCACTATGGAGTTGTACCATACTATTTTCAAGTATATATTTCTACTAATTGGCGCCGCTCCAAAAAGTAAATATTTGTTGCAAATATTTTTATTTGTTTAAATCAACCACTATTGAGTTGTACCATACTATTTTCAAGTATATATTTCTACTAATTGGCGCCGTTCCAAAAAGTTCACTTATCAATGGTAAGAGAAATTTTGTTTTTTGTATCTTTATACCAACAAGTACAAATCAACCACTATGGAGTTGTACCCAGTGGCGGCCCGTGAATATTTAGCCTGGGGGGCTACATGCCCCCCAGGCATGGCTAAAATGCAATAGAAGTTGATTTTTTGGCTTACCTGACTAATATATCGAAATTTGAGTCATATTTAGATTTGGTTTCCATTTAATTCCTCTTCCAATGATAGACTTTGAATTTGCATGTTAAAAGGTTAGGTATTTATTCAGACACGATCTAAATAATTGCCTATATAATTTATTGTAAAGGAAATATGGTTAAATTAAACTTTAAGATTATATATTTAATAATTTCATTTAAAGATATAGAATAACTAAAAAAAAAAAAAAAAAAAAAAAAAAAAAAAAAAAAAAAATAGATTCCAAAACAAAATTTATTCATGCCTTAAAAATTGAATACTACAGTTCCCGTCAGATCACTGAAGTTGAGCAACGTTTGCATTGATTTTGATTGATTTGGTACTCAAAAGTAAACACAACAACAAAAACATCATCACCTTCCATGATAATCATTTTCAGGTGTTAGTCCTGGCTTGGCTGTCAATGCTTCGGACCCCTCAACCCCCCCCCAAAAAAAAATCTTGGGTACGGCCCACGGTAGGGCCCGGACCCCCCTCCTTTTGTACGCCACTGATGGTTTCATCATCTTGTATTCATTTATTTAGTCCGGACCCCCCTCCTTTTGTGCACCACTGATGGTTTCATCATCTTGTATTCATTTCTTTCAGTCCGGACCCCCCCCTTTGTACGCCACTGATGGTTTCATCATCTTGTATTCATTTCTTTCAGTCCGGACCCCCCTCCTTTTGTACGCCACTGATGGTTTCATCATCTTGTATTCATTTCTTTCAGTTGAGAGTTCACCAAATGGAGGATATCAAGAAGTAAAATTTGGGTGTGGTTTCATAAACGACGCATACGATAGGAGTAAAGATCCAATATGGACCCCCCAGTGGGGGGAATGGCAACCAACTGCTCTGAAGCTTAACAGAAGAAAATTCGAAAATCTGAAAAAAATGCTCACTAGAATCAATGACTCTTTCCTAAATGGTAGAATATATAACAATGTTGACCCTTTTATAAGGTAACGCAAGATCTTCTGAATGCTCACTAGAATCAATGACTCTTTCCTAAATGGTAGAATATATAACAATGTTGACCCTTTTATAAGGTAACGCAAGATCTTCTTAATGCTCACTAGAATCAATGACTCTTTCCTAAATGGTAGAATGTATAACAATGTTGACCCTTTTATAAGGTAACACAAGATCTTCTTAATGCTCACTAGAATCAATGACTCTTTCCTAAATGGTAGAATATATAACAATGTTGACCTTTTTTAAGGTAACACAAGATCTTCTTAATGCTCACTAGAATCAATGACTCTTTCCTAAATAGTAGAATATATCACAATGTTGACCTTTTTATAAGGTAACGCAAGATCTTCTTAATGCTCACTAGAATCAATGACTCTTTCCTAAATTGTAGAATATATCACAATGTTGACCCTTTTATAATGTAACGCAAGATCTTCTTAATGCTCACAAGAATCAATGACTCTTTCCTAAATGGTAGAATATATAACAATGTTGACCCTTTTATAAAGGTAACGCAAGATCTTCTTAATGCTCACTAGAATCAATGACTCTTTCCTAAATAGTAGAATATATAACAATGTTGACCTTTTATAAGGTAACACAAGTTCTTCTTAATGCTCACTAGAATCAATGAATCTTTCCTAAATGGTAGAATTTATAACAATGTTGACCCTTTTATAAGGTAACGCAAGATCTTCTTAATGCTCACTAATGCTCACTAGAATCAATGACTCTTTCCTAAATGGTAGAATATATAAAAAATGTTGACCCTTTTATAAGGTAACCCAAGATCTTCTTAATGCTCACTAGAATCAATGACTCTTCCCTAAATGGTAGAATATATAACAATGTTGACCCTTTTATAAGGTAACGCAAGATCTTCTAAATGCTCACTAGAATCAATGACTCTTCCCTAAATGGTACAATATATAACAATGTTGACCCTTTTATAAGGTAACGCAAGATCTTCTAAATGCTCACTAGAATCAATGACTCTTTCCTAAATGGTAGAATATAATATAACAATGTTGACCCTTTTAAAAGGTAGCGCAAGATCTTCTTAATGCTCACTAGAATCAATGACTTTTTCCTAAATGGTAGAATATATAACAATGCTGACCCTTTTTTAAGGTAACGCAAGATCTTCTTTATGCTCACTAGAATCAATGACTCTTTCCTAAATGGTAGAATTTATAGCGAATTTTTTGCAATGGTATATATATATTTTTTTTTAATTTTTGGCTTAACGTCTCTTTAACATCTATTGGTCATTCAAGACGGGGGTTTTACCCTCCATTCGCTGGAAACTTGCAGACCAGCTACCCACATTGACCTCACCCAGCTTAGGTTGGGCCGGAAAAAATTGCCAACGATACGTGGTGTTCCCAAGCGGTCACCCATCCAAGTACTGACCACGCGCGACGTTGCTTAACTTCAGTGATTTGACGGGAACTGGTGTATTCACCGTGGTATGAACGTTGGCTCAATTGGATATTGAATGATTGCATAGGACACCAATGTAGAGGAACCTGCTTTTTAGACATAATTCGCCTAGTTTTAGACACTCTTGGAAGTCATATCTTGGCAATTTGGAAACCAAACACGCTAGACGTGTAAATTTTTTTGCAAAGTACTTTTATTTCTATTGTCTTTCTGAAAATGTCTCTTAAGATTGGGGTTGGTATTTAAAATACAAAAGTTGGACCCCCCCCCGGAGGCCACATGGGACCAGCCCCTGAAAAATTGATCACACCATCAGGTGGTTTAATTTGGGATATAATACCATGCAAAATTTCGAAACTCCACATAAAGCCGTTCAAAAGATATTCAGGTGGTCTCGAACTTTTGGGACACCCTGTATAAAGATGTATGTTTGTTTGTTACGCGATACAAGTCACAATTTTTAGCCGCCGATTTTGACGGAATTTGGTATACATGTTTGGGACATGAAGGAAATTTGCCGTATACTTAGTGTTTGAGGGGACCGGCTCCATCGGGTGCCAGGTTCCTCCAAAAAATAAATTTTATTTGACATCATTTATTTATAATCTGTTGTTTCAGAAGCAGAAGAAAAAAACGGCTGTGCATGCGCGGATATAGTCGTCTTGTTTTTAAGGGGGGGGGCACAATCGCACAATATACCTAATAGAAAATTTGGAAGGGAAAGGGAGGGACTCGTAACCTAGAGACCGGGGGGGTCGAGTCCTGGGCAGTACTTTTTAATACAATGTTTATCGAGATACGATACCTAACTTGTTAAAATCGAATGTAGAGCTTACACTTTCATAAGGGTGATAAGCGATTTTATAAGCGTGATGACGAAAAAAAGTGCCATGGCGGATGACAGAATTTTTGACGATTTTTTATTTACATATTTCTATTTAGTCTCAGGATTGGGAATTATTTAAGGGCCCGTGCCCCCCCCCCTTCTCAATGGCATAAAAGATACCACAGATCACCATTCATTTTATTAAAAAAAAAAAATTAAGTGATTAGGTATAATGAAATTTGAGAAACAACCCCCGCTTAAAAAAACTGGGGGTTCACGTGCCCCCCGTGCCCTCCCCTATATCTGCGCATGCGGCTGGGACGACATGAAAAGAATATTTGCCTTTTCTCCAAAGGAGAATACAATGACCGTATGTCCTGGTGGGCTGACCTGATCCATCCGTTATCTGTTCTCCTCCCTCCGTGCCCCCCCCTTTTCTATGGCATAAAAGATACCNGCCCCCCCCTTCTCAATGACATAAAAGATACCACAGATCACCATTCTCAAATTTCATTATACCTAAAATTGTTATATTATGACCCGAACTATATCGATGATATATTATGACTCGAATTACATCGATGATATATTATGACCTGAACTACATCGATGATATATTATGACCCGAACTACATCGATGATATATTATGACACGAACTACATCGATGATAATATTATGACCAGAACTATATCGATGATATATTATGACTCGAACTACATTGATGATATATTATGACTCGCACTACATCGATGATATATTATGACCCGAACTACATCGATGATATATTGTGACCCGAACTACATTAATGATATATTATGACCTGAACTACATCGATGATATATTATGACCTAAACTACCTCGATGATATATTATGACCCGAACTACATCGATGATATATTATGACCTGAACTACATCGATGATATATTATGATACGAACTACATCGATGATATATTATGACCCGAACTACATCGATGATATATTATGACCTGAACTACATCGATGATATATTATGACCTGAACTACATCGATGATATATTATGACCTGAACTACATCGATGATAATCGATGATATATTATGACCCGAACTACATCGATGATATATTATGACTCGAACTACATCGATGATATATTATGACCCGAACTACAGCGATGATATATTATGACTCGAACTACATCGATGATATATTATGACCTACATCGATGATATTATATTAGGTCCCGAACTATATCGATGATATATTATGACTCGAATTACATCGATGATATACGATATGACCCGAACGCATATGTAATTAGTTGCTTCTCTCCGAATTTCAGGTTTTATGATGATTTTAAACATTCAAGAATGGAATCTCTAAGCGATTTTTTTGATTTCTACAAATTGAATCGGACACAAAACGAAGTTCACACATTCAATCAAAATGTAGTGATCTTAGAAGCGATCGTTGGAGACGGAGAAATGCTCACTTTTTTTCCTGACATTACAGAAAGTGTATTTATGGCGGCTAATTTCGATGCGAACAAAGCTATGATCGACGAGTTGAATGCTATACACAGAGATCAGTATTGTTCTACGGCAGATATAAATTATGATTTGGAAACAATTACTAAATTCTGGAACTTTAAACATGCCACCGGTAAGACCCTTTTGAAACGATATTTAAATTTAAGCACTTTAAAGTTTAAATTTTATATTATGACCCGAACTATATCGATTAGCTTAGGGAAAAAATACTTGTTAATTGTATTATTTTTCAAATAAATAAATATATATTAATAAAAATTAAAAAAAAAAAAAAAAAAAAAAAAAAAAAAACATGCCACTGGTAATACCCTTTTGAAGCGATTTTTAAATTCAGGCACTTTAAACATGACACCGGTAAGACCCTTTCGAGGCTATTTTCAAATTCAAGCACTTTAAAGCTTAGAAGCTTAAATTTTAAATTTACATTAGCTTAGGGGAAAAATACTTGTTAATTGTATTATTTTTCAAATAAATAAATATATATTCATAAAAATTAAAAAAAAAAAAAAATGCCACTGGTAAGACCCCTTTGAAGCGATTTTTAAATTCAATCACTTTAAACATGCCACTGGTAAGACCCTTTTGAAACGATTTTTAAAATCAAGCACTTTAAACATGCCACTGGTAAGACCCTTTTGAAACGCTTTTTAAATTCAAGCACTTTAAACATGCCACTGGAAAGACCCTTTTGAAACGCTTTTTAAATTCAAGCACTTTAAACATGCCACTGGTAAGACCCTTTTGAATCGATTTTTAAATTCAAGCACTTTAAACATGACGATTTTTAAATTCAAGCACTTGAAATATGCCACTGGTAAGACCCTTTTGAAACGATTTTTAAATTCAAGCACTTTAAACATGCCACTGGTAAGACCCTTTTGAAACGATTTTTAAATTCAAGCACTTGAAATATGCCACTGGCAAGACCCTTTTGAAACGATTTTTAAATTCAAGCACTTTAAACATGTCACCGGTAAGCCCTTTTGAAGCGATTTTTATATTCAATCTTTTTTTTTTTTTTTTTTTTAATTCACTGTATCCTTCCTATGTCTCCTGTTGATAGGGGGAACTTGAAAAGAATACTTTCAATGCAACCAAGATGTTACAAAGCAGCCCCACGGCTGTTCATTGATGTTCGGCGTACGGATTCATCCGTATTTGTACGGAAATTCTGACCTGGGTACGGCATACGGAAAGAAGTCTTAATCCGTACGCGAAATGTACGGAAAACTATTGAATCTGGTGCTTAGAGACTGGGACTTGAACCCATACCGTCTAATTACAAGTCTACTGTATTTATCACTCGGCCACTGAGGTTGGTCAACCTATAATAATAGTTGACCAAAATGCGTTCTACTCATGCGCGCGAATGTACAGAAACGGATTTTTGTTCGACTTAGAGATATTTACCATAATAGGGAGTTTACGCATAGCAACGAAAAAAAAGAAAAAAATTTCTTAACGAAAGAGACAACTAGAAACGTATAATTGTCTTTTGCGTTATCGATTTTTTTTCCCCGTGTAATACTCAGTAATTTGTACAAAAACTGTGAATAAATGTAAATGTATATTTCCTTATGTTATTATGTCACAATGTTTGTGGACATCATAGCATTACAAGGTATTTTCAACATTCACTCCAATATCACTAAGCCTAAGCTTCTCTTTTAACAATTACCTTATAATGCTACCACTTGTCGCTATTACCATAGCTACTCAATTGTCCTCAGGAGGCTGAGTTACCCCCAAACACAAACAGACCAATGTAGAAAATTCGAAAAAAACCTTTATCAAATTTTCGATCCGTCCGGGAATCGAACCCGAAACCTTCGTGGTGCAAGCCGAGTGTGATGTACACTCTGCCACGGAGACGTAAAAACTGTGAATAGCTAGAAGGTTTATACAATTTGCAGTGTTTTAAAGCATGTACGGAAATGTCATCAAAAATACGGAAATTTTTACTATTGGGTACGGAATTGCTCACTTGGAGTTCCGAACATCACTACGGCTGTTACCCTATGATGATGAAGGTAAAAGCATACAACTAATCAAGAGACAATTTCTGGGTCTCATAAATATTGCTATTTCAGCCGCAATCAGAATAGCATATTCCAATGATAGAGATGGGGCCATCCTACTGGACCCGGAGTCCAACTGGCAAATTCCAATTACTGTCTTGACGGGCGGAACTGTAATACCAAATACAGGTTAGTACATGCAGGCCCGACGAGAGGGTGGGGCGGCACTACAAGTCCAAACACAGGTTAGTACATGCAGGCCCAACGAGAGGGGGGGATGGGGCGGAACTACAAGTCCAAACACAGGTTATTACATGCAGGCCCGACGAGAGGGTGGGGCGGCACTACAAGTCCAAACACAGGTTAGTACATGCAGGCCCAACGAGAGGGGGGGATGGGGCGGAACTNGGGGGGAATGGGGCTGAACTGCAAGTCCAAACACAGGTTAGTACATGCAAACCCGAAGAGAGGGTGGGGGATGGGGCTGAACTGCAATACCAAACACAGGTTAGTACATGCAGGCCCGACGAGAGGGGGGGGAATGGGGCTGAACTACAAGTCCAAACACAGGTTAGTACATGCAGGCCCGACAAGAGAGGGGGAGGGATGGGGCGGAACTGCAAGTCCAAACACAGGTTACTACATGCAGGCCCGACAAGAGCGGGGGAGGGATGGGGCGGAACTGCAAGTCCAAACTCAAAAAAGATCCCCTCAAAATTGGGCGGAGCGAAACGTAGCCTTATACTCCCTACAAACTGCAAACATTTGTTACCCTACTCCTTCGAAACTGCTCAACCGATTTTTACCAAAATTCTGTCTTCATATTCCGCATATACCCAAGGGTGCATATATCTAATTTCAGAACGATATCTTGAACCGTTTCCGATTTTTCTGCCGATTTTCCGATTTTTTACCAAATTCAGAAAGTCATGGTCCGATATCTTAAATTTTGTAGTGACAACATATCAACTCATAGCGAAAAAGTTTTAGGTGGCTTCTCAATAACACTACTCAACCGACTTTTAACATTTTTTTACTTCATATTCTGCATATACCTACCCAAGGGAGCATATATCTATTTTCCGAACGATATCTTGAACCGTTTCCGATATTTCGGCCGATTATTTTGCGCTTTAAATAGGACCTACTACTCAACGGCACGATGCAATCAAGGAAGGTGCGGTATTCTCAAAAAATCTTGTTTTAACGGAGTAGGTAATATGCTAAAGTTTATGTGCTGCCCGAAAATTCGAGGTGAAACGGATGGCTCCGCCCGTTTTTGTCCACGGACACACCTAGGACCCCACAAAAAATATAAAATTTGGTATCTTTCGGTTTCTCCCCGATTTATGGACGGTTTTCATCGCCGAAAGATCCGAATTAAGAATTATCACATCGGGATGAGCGAGAAAGCTGAAATTAAATAATAAGATGTTCCGCAGTGCAAGAAGTAATATATAAAATAGTAAAATATTGAATTATCTAAATAGGCGCCATGCTCACTCTCGGGGTCGATTCTACCAAAAATCTAAAATTGAGAAGCTTTAATTTGGCAATCTCGAAAAAATTTTTGAATTCCGTATACCGTAGCAAAGCACGGGAAAACAGCTATTCCGTATATTAATTAATAATTGTAGTCCCCATATATAATGCTTATTATACACTATGTCTCAGAAGTCCTGCCCGGTGCCCATAATTTTGGAACCGCTTGGAATTTTTGAATTCTGTTTGTTTCTAGGGATAGAACAGAGCGCTTGGCCATTCGAATGGTAATATCAGTATCCAGGTTCAAATCCTGGAAGTGGCTTTTTTTTGACACAAAGTGTCGATTTCTCGGGAAATTTAAATGGAATGGTACAAATATTTTTTTTTTGAAGAATAAAAGTGTGAATAAAATAAAGAGTATTAACATTTATATTTTTTCAAAAAAAAAAAACAATCAGGGGCGGAGCCAGAGGGGTTTAAATCCAAAACATGTTACACCCTATATAACGGAAACCGAATTTAATTACAAAAGTGATAAAAATACCAACTTCTAAGTTTTATCAGTGCCGTAGGCCGAGATAACCAAATCTCGTATTTCTGCAAAGGTTAAAATGACGTCTTTTAGAAAACGGCCATTTTGAATTAGAAGGTCTGAAGTAAGAATATGATTTAAGACTTAAAATGGGGAGTGGACTCAATATTGAACCATTTTAGCCAAAAAAAAAAAAATAATAATAATAATGATAAGGAGGAAAAGGAGAAAGGAAATGAGAAGAAGAGGAAGAATCACACCATTCTCGAAGCACAGGA
>CM022882.1:2585699-2609078 GCA_012654025.1 Pachypsylla venusta | reverse complement strand
TGTCGCAGTAAACTTGTAGAATCAGTAATTTTATAAAATTCCTAGGGATTTAGTAAAATCACGGAAAATAAACGAACGCGAGGATTTTCGACAAGTTTACTGAAATGCTTTAGGGATAGGTTAGGTTAGGTTTATCCGGGTTTTTATAAAATCCCTAAAGCATTTCGTTAACTTATCGAAAAACCTCACGTTCGTCTATTTTCCGTGATTTTAGTAAATCCCTAGGAATTTTATAAAATTACTGGTTCTACAAGTTTACTGCGACATATGCACAATATACGAGTGGGTAGATGGTTATTTTTCAGCTTTTTTCTTTCCTCATAAATCTTTTAATTAATTAATAAAATGAGAGGAAAAAAAAACTCCATCGGACAATACCGATTCGTCCACCAAAAATTCAAACCCAAATATCAAAGAGATTCAAAGGTAAAGGTGATATTCAGAGGCACCCAACCGACCGCTGCCACACCAAAAACCATGATCCCATGATTGGAGGAGTCAACACACACGGCGCGGCGTGACAACGGTAGACCGAACGTATGTACTATGTAGCTCTTTGTGTGTAGTATGTATGTAGTTCTTTGTATGTAGTATGTATGTAGTTCTTTGTATATAGTATGCATGTAGTTCTTTGTATGTAGTATGCATGTAGTTCTTTGTATGTAGTATGCATGTAGTTCTTTGTATGAAGTATGTATGTAGTTATTTGTATGTAGTATGTATGTAGTTCTTTGTATGTAGTATGTATGTAGTTCTTTGTTTGAAGTATGTATGTAGTTCTTTGAATGTAGTATGTATGTAGTTCTTTGTATGTAGTATGCATGTAGTTCTTTGTATGTAGTATGTATGTAGTTCTTTGTTTGAAGTATGTATGTAGTTCTTTGTATGTAGTATGTATGTAGTTCTTTGTATGTAGTATGCATGTAGTTCTTTGTATGAAGTATGCATGTAGTTATTTGTATGTCGTATGTATGCAGTATGCATGTAGTTCTTTGTATGTAGCATGCATGTAGTACTTTGTATGTAGTATGCATGTAGTTCTTTGTATGAAGTATGCATGTAGTTCTTTGTATGTCGTATGTATGTAGTTTTTTGTATGTAGTATGTATGTAGTTCTTTGTATGTAGTATGCATATAGTTATTTGTATGTAGTATGCATGTAGTTCTTTGTATGTCGTATGTATGTAGTATGCATGTAGTTCTTTGTATGTATATGTATGTAGTTCTTTTTATGTAGTATGCATGTAGTTCTTTGTATGTAGTATGCGTGTAGTTCTTTGTATGTAGTATGTATGTAGTTCTTTGTATGTAGTATGAATGTAGTTCTTTGTATGTAGTATGTATGTAGTTCTTTGTATGTAGTGTGTATGTAGTACGCAGTAAGTGCAATGTAGTTCTTTCAAAAATCTGTCCTTTACAGGCTTACACTTTCATGGTCCTAGAAAATTAATACCAATCGGTGATGATGGCCTGAACCGGGAGTGGATGTGTCCTGTGGTTGAAGACGCAGGTAAGTCATCGATATAAATCGGGTATCGATATAAGTTGGGTATCGATATAAATCGGGTATCGATATAAGTTGGGTATCGATATAAATCGGGTATCGATATAAATCGGGTATCGATATAAGTTCATCGATATAAATCGGGTATCGATATAAATTGGGTATCGATATAAATCGGAGATCGATATAACTCGAGTATCGATATAAATCGGGTATCGATATAAATTGGGTATCGATATAAATCGGGTATCGATATGAGTTGGGTATCGATATAAATCGGATATCGATATAAATCGGATATCGATATAAATCGGGTATCGATATAAATCGGGCATTTAGGGATATTTTACAGGAAGTAGGGATTTTTCATGGTCTTTGTAGTCATTTACCACCCAAAAACAGTTGTCAACACTGTACCAGTCTCCCATATAAAGACAGATGAAGAAAAGGTAGACCTAGGAAAAGATGGGCTGATGATTTAATAGAATGGTGCGATGATGTGAAGGAGCCGGACCAACTTAACTATTGGATGGAACCAGCCGAAGATCGGGAAGGCTGGAGAGCGCTGGTCCAAGAAGTTTTTGGGCCCACATGGCCTGCTTGTAACCATGGAGATCTGGAACCGGGGAAGAGTATATAGGCCTTTGAAATTTTTTAACCAATTTTAACCCAATAGAGAGGTAGATAATATGATATTCACTTGACTGTAAAAAAAAAAATAAGTTAGAGAGGTTGGGAAAAGTTTTTATACGGGCATGCCTCTGTTGCATATGTACAACCGTCCAAAATGGATCAATGACGGCCAATAATTTCCCTAGTTCCCCGAATGCAATCACAATTGAAGTCCAAATTTCCCTAGTTGCCATAAACTTTGTCTTTGATACAGGTTGCAGGATAACTTTATGTCACTGAAATACGGATTCCTGAATACAATTCTCAGTGAAGTCCAAATTTCCCTAGTTCCCCGAATGTAATCGCCATTGAAGTCCAAATTTCCCTAGTTCCCTGAATGCAATCGCCATTGAAGTCCAAATTTCCCTTTCCCTAGTTCCCCGAATGCAATCACCATTGAAGTCCAAATTTCCCTAGTTCCCTGAATGCAATCGCCATTGAAGTCCAAATTTCCCTAGTTCCCCGAATGCAATCGCCAGTGAAGTCCAAATTTCCCTAGTTCCCCGAATGCAATCGTCATTGAAGTCCAAATTTCCCAGGTTCCCCGAATGCAATCGCCATTGAGGTCCAAATTTTTCTAGTTTTCCGAATGCAATCAACATTGAAATCCAAATTTCCCTAATTCCCCGAATGCAATCGTCATTGAAGTCCGAATTTCCCTAGTTCCCCGAATGCAAACGCCATTGAGGTCCAAATTTTTCTAGTTTTCCGTATGCAATCAACATTGAAATCCAAATTTCCCTGGTTTCCCGAATGCAATCGTTATTGAAGTCCAAATTTCCCTAGTTCCCCGAATGCAATCGCCAGTGAAGTCCAAATTTCCCTAGTTCCCCGAATGCAAACGCCATTGAAGTCTAAATTTCCCTAGTTCCCATAAACTCTCTTTTTGTTACAGGTTACAGAATAACTTCTATGTCATTGAAATACGGATTCCTGAATACAATCGCACAGTGAAGTCTAAATTTCCCTAGTTGCCCGAATGCAATTGCCAGTGAAGTACAAATTTCTCTTGTTCCAAGAATACAATCGCCAGTGAAGTCCAAATTTCCCTAGTTCTCTGAATACAATCGCAAGTGAAGTTCAAATTTCCCTAGTTCCCCGAATACAATCGTCAGTGAAGTCCAAATTTCCCTAGTTCCCTGAATAGAATCGCACATTGAAGTCCAAATTTCCCTAGTTCCCTGAATAGAATCGCACATTGAAGTCCAAATTTCCCTAGTTCCGTGAATACAATCGCACATTGAAGTCCAAATTTCCCTAGTTCCCTGAATACAATCGCACAGTGAAGTCCAAATTTCCCTAGTTCCCGCCAGTGCAGTCCAAATTTTCTTAGTTCCCATAAACTCTGTCTATGTTACAGGTTACAGAATAACTTCTATGTCATTGAAATACGGATTTCTGAAGTTTGTGCCCGTTTGTGTGTGTCCTTACGTTTACGATGACAAAACTAGGAAGTTAAAATGTGAAGAAGGCCCAATCATATTCATTGGAAATCCAGGTTCCCCGAATGCAATCGCCATTGAGGTCCAAATTTTTCTAGTTTCCCGAATGCAATCAACATTGAAATCCAAATTTCCCTAGTTCCCCGAATACATCCGCCAGTGAAGTCCAAATTTCCCTGAATATAATCGCCATTGAGGTCCAAATTCCCTAGTTCCCTGAATCCAATCGCACAGTGAAGTCCGAATTTCCCTACTTCCGCGAATACAATCGTCATCGAAGTCCGAATTTACCTAGTTCCCCGAACGCGATCGCCATTGAGGTCCAAATTTCCCCAGTTCCCTGAATCCAATCGCCATTGAGGTCTAAAAATCCCTAATTCCCCGAATGCAATCGTCATTGAGGTTCATATGTCCCTAGTCCCCTGAATACCATCGCATAGTGAAGTCCAAATTTCCATAGTTCCCCGAATGCAATCGCCATTGAAGTCCAAATTTCCCTAGTTCCCTGAATACAATCGACATTGAAGTCCAAATTTCCCTAGTTCCCTGAATACAATCGCACAGTGAAATCCAAATTTCCCCAGTTCCTGAATGCAATCGCCATTGAAGTCCAAATTTCCCTAGTTCCCTGAATACAATCGCCATTGAAGTCCAAATTTCCCTAGTTCCCTGAATACAATCACACATTGAAATCCAAATTTCCCCAGTTCCCTGAATGCAATTACCATTGAAGTCCAAATTTCCCTAGTTCCCTGAATACAATCGCCATTGAAGTCCAAATTTCCCTAGTTCCCTGAATACAATCGCACAGTGAAGTCCAAATTTCCATAGTTCCCCGAATGCAATCGCCATTGAAATCCAAATTTCCCCAGTTCCCTGAATGCAATCACCATTGAAGTCCAAATTTCCCTAGTTCCCAGAATACAATCGCCATTGAAGTCCAAATTTCCCTAGTTCCCTGAATACAATCGCACAGTGAAGTCCAAATTTCCATAGTTCCCTGAATACAATCGTCATCGAAGTCTGAATTTACCTAGTTCCCCGAATGCGATCGCCATTGAGGTCCAAATTTCCCCAGTTCCCTGAATCCAATCGCCATTGAGGTCTAAAAATCCCTAATTCCCCGAATGCAATCGTCATTGAGGTTCATATGTCCCTAGTCCCCTAAATACCATCGCACAGTGAAGTCCAAATTTCCATAGTTCCCCGAATGCAATCGCCATTGAAGTCCAAATTTCCCTAGTTCCCTGAATACAATCGACATTGAAGTCCAAATTTCCCTAGTTCCCTGAATACAATCGCACAGTGAAATCCAAATTTCCCCAGTTCCCTGAATACATCCGCCAGTGCAGTCCAAATTTTCCTAATTCCCATAAACCCTGTCTATGTTACAGGTTACAGAATAACTTCTATGTCATTGAAATTCGGATTCCTGCAATTTGTGCCCGTTTGTGTGTGTCCTTACGTTTACGATGACAAAACTACAAAGGTAAAATGTGAGGAAGGCCCAATCATATTCATTGGAAGTCCATATTGCTCGTTCTCGGACACTACTGACAAATATAAGCTGCTTTCTCCATATCGCAGTTTGGTCAAACGAAACAGAGATGTGGTACAAGAGCACGAAAAACAAGGCATAGCGGAGTATGGGATGTTTGTCAATGTTGAGAAATATGAAAATGCCAAAGTTACATTGATGGCTCCCGTACCGCCCTATAATGAAATAGCAGCTCGAGAGTTTTCATTAGACTATTTTTATGGAGACGATCAAGAGGTTAGTAAGAAACAGCGCCGTAGAGTTAGTATTTGACAATCAAGATCGTCACATACTAACCCTACGTAGTAAGAAATAGCATACGTAGAGTTAGTATTTGACGATCAAGATGTTAATAAGAAATAGCATACGTAGAGTTAGTATTTGACGATCAAGATGTTAATAAGAAATAGCATACGTATAATCAGTATTTGAAGATCAAGATGTAAGTAAGAAATAGCATACATAGAGTCAGTATTTTACAATCAAGATGTTAGTAAGAAATAGCATAGTTACTTACGTAGGGTTAGTATGTGACGATCAAGATGTTAGTAAGAAATAGCATACATAGAGTCAGTATTTTACAATCAAGATGTTAGTAAGAAATAGTATAGTTACTTACGTAGGGTTAGTATGTGACGAGCAAGAGTTTAGTAAGAAATAGCATACGTAGAGTTAGTATTTGACGATCAAGATGTTAGTAAGAAATAGCATAGTTACTTACGTAGGGTTAGTATGTGACGATCAAGAGGTTAGTAAGAAATAGCATAGTTACTTACGTAGGGTTAGTATGTGACGATCAAGAGGTTAGTAAGAAATAGCATACGTAGAGTTGGTATTTGACTATTTTTATGGAGACGATCAAGAGGTTAGTAAGAAACAGCGCCGTAGAGTTAGTATTTGACAATCAAGAGGTTAGTAAGAAATAGCATACGTAGAGTTAGTATTTTACTATCAAGATGTTAGTAAGAATTAGCATAGTTACTTACGTAGGGTTAGTATGTGACGATCAAGAGGTTAGTAAGAAATAGCATACGTAGAGTTAGTATATGACGATCAAGATGTTAGTAAGAAATAGCATACGTAGAGTTAGTATATGACGATCAAGAGGTTAGTAAGAAATAGCATACGTATAATCAGTATTTGAAGATCAAGATGTAAGTAAGAAATAGCATAGTTACTTACGTAGGGTTAGTATGTGACGATCAAGAGGTTAGTAAGAAATAGCATACGTAGAGTTAGTATTTGACGATCAAGATGTTAGTAAGAAATAGCATAGTTACTTACGTAGGGTTAGTATGTGATGATCAAGAGGTTAGTAAGAAATAGCATACGTAGAATTAGTATATGACTATCAAGATGTTAGTAAGAAATAGCAAACATAGAGTCAGTATTTTACAATCAAGATGTTAGTAAGAAATAGCATACGTAGAGTTAGTATATGACTATCAAGATGTTAATAAGAAATAGCATACATAGAGTCAGTATTTTACAATCAAGATGTTAGTAAGAAATAGCATACGTAGAGTTAGTATATGACGATCAAGATGTTATTAAGAAATAGCATTGTTAGTTACGTAGGGTTAGTATGTGACGATCAAGAGGTTAGTAAGAAATAGCATACGTAGAGTTAGTATATGACGATCAAGATGTTAGTAAGAAATAGCATTACGTAGAGTTAGTATTTTACTATCAAGATGTTAGTAAGAAATAGCATACGTAGAGTTAGTATTTGACGATCAAGATGTTAGTAAGAAATAGCATAGTAAGCATAGTTACTTACGTAAGGTTAGTATGTGATGATCAAGAGGTTAGTAAAAAATAGCATACGTAGAGTTAGTATATGACAATCAAGAGGTTAGTAAGAAATAGCATACATAGAGTCAGTATTTTACAATCAAGATGTTAGTAAGAAATAGCATAGTTACTTACGTAGGGTTAGTATGTGACGATCAAGATGTTAGTAGGAAATAGCATACGTAGAGTTAGTATTTGACGAGCAAGATGTTAGTAAGAAATAGCATAGTTACTTACGTAGGGTTAGTATGTGACGATCAAGATTTTTAGTAAGAAATAGCATACGTAGTGTTAGTATTTGACGATCAAGATGTTAGTAAGAAACAGCATAGTTACTTACGTAGGGTTAGTATGTGACGATCAAGAGTTTAGTAAGAAATAGCATACGTAGAGTTAGTATTTGACGATCAAGAGGTTAGTAAGAAATAGCATACGTAAAGTTAGTATTTGACTATTTTTATGGGGACGATCAAGACGTTACTAAGAAATAGCATATAGAGTTGGTAGTTGTGACTATTTTTATGGAGACAATCAGGAGAATAGTAAGAAATAGCATACGTAGAGTTAGTAGTTGACTATTTTTATGGATTATGGAGACGGTCAAGAGGTTAGTAAGGTAAGAAAAACCTGGACTATTTCAACTATATGGGACCAAGGGTAGGAGAAATAATCGAGGTTATGAAAATAGGTTAAAATTTAGATAGGTACTAAAGAACGAAATAGGTATTAAATAGTATACGTATGTACCCTGTTGAGGAACCAATATTATTTTATTAAAAATAATATTGGCCCTTTTAAAAGTTACTTTTGCGAATGGACACTTTTTAAGTTCATTCTTTCAACTGATATTTTTGATTCCAAATTTTTATAAAATATAAAAATATTCTAAATGATTTACCTATGTTCAACTATAATATGTCTTTCTGATTAAAACAAAATCAACATACCCTTCTTATTTGAAACTAAAAATAAAATAGAAAAAAAAAAAAAAAACTTATAATGTAAGAAGGAAGGTTTACTAAATTTACAATTTTTGTGAATTTCTTCAAACACTTTTAGGTAAACCTTTATTTTTGCTCAGGGGCGGATTTAGAGGGGGCGAGGGGTGACCGCTCCCCTTGGGAAGATCAAGTGTGAATATTTATACAGTAATCTTCCACTAAATAAATTATGGCATAAATATTTTTCTCATTTTGATTTTATAAATACACTCAGACACAATGATTTTAATATGAATTCAAATAAAACATTCCAGATATATAATAAAAACGTCCCGCACTCCTCTCAATTGTCTATCTGAGTTCCAGAAAGCACCAGTGTATCTTTACACGAAGCAATTCACCAGGTTTTTCACACCGTCAGATATCCGGTTCTACAGGGGATAGGTCATTGAAATTTTGAACATACATTCCGTAGTATAGTACAATACTACAGGATAAACTTCAAAAGTTAATTCTAACCCGGACGGGAGATACGTAATTTCAAAGTTTGCACTTTTGGATACTCACTGACTGACTGACTNGCCTTTTTTCAATGATAATTTTTTGTGAGATCTTGTTTACTGGCCCATGAATAAGTTTTATTTTACATTTTAGAGACTGTCCAGGGACAGTAAAAATGCCGCTACGAACACTCTGTTCCCACAGCCGCTAACTACATGCCACATCCGCGCATGCGCCGGCTAGGCACGTCGGCCATTTCTTAATCACCGTAAAGCTTAGCTCACGTTAACTTGAACTTGTAATTTCTATTTGCAAATTGCATGATGTTCTTAAAAATTGGTATAGTTTTAGTTGCTTGTGTGTGAAACAACATTTAGAGTAGTGACGGACGCGAGACGAGAAATTTCTCGTCTCGTCTCGTCTCGCGTCCATCACTAATTTAGAGCAGTTTTAGAGCACATTTTTTTTTTACATTTTGACTCCTTAATTATTCAAAAATTTTCCCGGGGGCGGCCCTCACCCGACCCCCTGTGCCTGAGGGGTATTCCATACCCTCCGGGATTATCTCCTAGCAGAGTGCTGCACCGCCCCCTCCCCTAAGATATAGCCTTAAATCCGCCCCTGGTTTTATACCTGTTCAGTGGTGGAAAAAAAATATGTACAGATATTAGAGTTCAAATAATAGAGGTTAAAATAATCGAGATTCTACTGTACTTTTTTTTTTTTTTTTTTTTTTTTTTTTTTTTGTTTAATTTGGCTTAACGTCTCTTTAACATCTATTGGTCATTCAAGACGGGGGTTTTACCCTCCATTCGCTAGAAACTTGCAAACCAGCTACCCACATTGACCTCACCCAGCCTGGGTTTGGCCGGAAAAAGCCAACGATACGTGGTGTTCCCAAGCGGTCACCCATCCAAGTACTGACCACGCCCGGACGTTTCTTAACTTCAGTGATCCGACGGGAACTGGTGTATTCAACGTGGTATGATCGTTGATTTCATCGATAGTCAAAAATATATTTTTGATAATCCATTGGTATCAGCCTGTATAGACGAACGACAGTGCGCCAGGCCAAGTTCCCAGTCAAGCCTAGCGACTGCATTGTGTATATTTACACGAAATAGTTCATGCTATTTCCGACCCCCCAATATCTCCGGATCCGCTAAAGCTATGAACAATATGAACATGTTATTTGGTCATTATTACAAGGTCTCATACTTAGACTTACTGTGATAGAATGGAGGTTGTACATGAAAGGGTAGCGGAGAAAAAAAGGATCTAAAAGTCCAAAACAATGCTGGTTTTGTGACACATCTACTCACTCATCAAAGTTTTGTTATGTGCGTTTCCATAAAGATCAAGCCACTAAACTTGCCAAGTAAATGTGAAAATTCACTAATTTTTTAAAAAAGAACATAAATATTCCCCTCCTAAAATTTTGATAGTTGGACATTCGATATTTTAGATCATTAGATACACTTAATTGCGATTATTTGAAAACAAGCTGGGAATATAATTTCAGATACATTTATTTCTGGCCATTAATGGAAAAGTTTGGCATCATTTTAGATCTCAGTATCTTTAACCCGTGAGTGGTCGCGCATCTACAGCCTTTATTACTTGTCCGATCTTGATGATAGTTGGCCACAAGATTCCTTGAGGCCATTAATTCCAGCCGAAACCTTAACATTGGAGATAGCACCTTCTGGGGTCCATTTACGGGTCAAAAGAGGTCATTTGGGGTAACCCTCTAGAACCCAAACGGTATGCCCGATTTTGATGAAATTTAAAACATACACTCTTTGTAACATATTATCGGCAAATTTTGGGCACATGGGCCTATCTTCATCTGGAAGCTCTTTATGGCACCAAACCGGAATTCAGGGTCACCTCTTTAAAAGTCACAATAGAGCTCCAATTTTGATGAAATTTAAAACAGAGACAGTTTGTAACATATGATCGACAAATTTTAGGACTCATGAGGCCATCTTCATCTGGGGTCCCTTTATGGCAGCAAACCGGATATAAGGGTCACCTCTCTAAAAATGACAATAGAGCTCCAATTTTGATGAAATTTAAAATAGAGACTCTTTGTATTTATTATTTTATGAAATGCACCTAAATAATTAATTATTTAGGTCTTTATTATGTTTACATTAATATAAATTAAAGTAATTAGTTAATTAAATGTAATTAAATAAGTTAAATTTTAAACTAAATAAAAAGCCACACAAAAGACGAGAATATTTCGACGAAAAACTTACGACGCGACTAGTCGCGATGTGAGAAAAATTCGACTGTCTCAGACAACTTTCCGACTGCCTCAGGCAACTGAAATGCAATGTATGTCGGCAATTTTTTGTGAACACAAAGTAAATCATATTTTGAACAGCTACTGAGAGACCCGACAAGTTGGAGCCAATAATTACCAAGTTATTGCGTTTTTGTCGACAGTGTGAGAAAAATTCCCTATAGGAGACCACTCACGGGTTAAAGGCAGAACTTTTTATTGGATATTGGGACTTGGCCTCTTTTACATTTTTGTTTTTTGTGAGATTTATATTTCTTAAACATTTTCAGTCGTGGCCATTGTCTTTAATACGCATGCAGCGTAAAGTGAGCGAAAAAATGAGCAAATTTGGCATAAATATTGTTGCGAAAATAAAGAAGATGCGTGCAATTCTTCACGACGAACATTTTATGGAGGCATTAGACCAGTTGAGGACCAAACACAGTGGACTACCAGAATAAACAGAACCCAGAGTTAACAAAACTATTACTTCTTCAGAATAGAGTAAGTGTACCAAAAGTCACATAACGTAACATGAGAGGAGAAGCGGGAGGTAAAATGATTTGTTTATTGTTGGAAATCTCATCTCTGACTCGGTCACAGTTTCTGTTGTAATAGTATTGATATCAGACCTGTATTTTGATTTTTGTGATTTTGAAAAGTTTTTTGAAAAGTTTCCAAGGATAGTATATTCGGATTTTCTCTGGTCAGTGTTTATAAGTAGAATATATACGTGTTAAAGTAAATTGTTTTACTTCAATTTGTGATAATATTTTCTTCTCTAAGCTTTTTAATTTAAAATGTCAGTTAAAAAAATTGTTTCGTCCACCAAAATTCCTAATGCAGACCCCCTGAATGTTCCAAATGTGGACCCCTGAATGTTTTTTTTTATATATTTATTAAAGTGTAATCAAGAATACATTTGAAATAAAGTCCCACTTTCTTATTGCTCAAATATTTCACCACTCAATTGAAGAATATGGGGGTCCAATTAAGGAAACTTAGGGGTCCAGATTAGGAGTCAAATGGAGGTCCACTTTTAGAGAACTTTTTTTTATAACCTTAATTTTGAGAAATTTAACAAAAACATAAATATATTCATTTGCATTCCTTTTTTTGCATATATTGTTCTGGTATTAGATTATCTTGTATTAGATATTATTTCTCCATAATCTTTGGCAATATCCCAGGAATGTTGTATTTCTTATGACAATTCTATTGTTCTTGTATTAGATGATCGTATTCAGTATCATTTCTCCATAATCTTTGGCAATATCCCAGGAATGTTGTATTTCTTATGACAATTCTATTNATGTGAATGTGGACCCCTGAATGTTCCAAATGTGGACCCCTGAATGCTTTTTTTATATATTTAATGAAGTGTAATCAAGAATACATTTGAAATAAGGTCCCAATTTCTTATTGCTCAAATATTTCACCACTCAATTGAAGTACATGGGGGTCCAATTAAGGAAACTTAGGGGTCCAGATTATGAGTCAAATGGGGGTCCACTTTTAGAGAACTTTTTTTATAACCTTAATTTTGAGAAATTTAACAAAAACATTGTTTTTGTTAAATTTCTTGTTAAATTTTGTTAAATATTCATTTGCATTCCTTTTTTTTGCATATTTGTTTATACTAAACAATTAAAAACATTATAATTCTTTCCTTTTTCATGAAAAATAAAGTATTTATGTTTTCTTTCCAAGATTTATTAGGAAAATTCAAAATGGGGGTCCACTTTTGGTACACTTCCTCTAATGTTCCCAAATGTATTTACACAAGTGTGTAAACAGAAAAATTGTGCGTAGGTAACACAATTTTTTGGCCATTTTTTTTTGTCATGAAATATTTTATTTACACATAAGTATAGGATTTTCGTAATTTTATATAAAAAAAATTGTGCAAACACATACGACAGTAATTTACGTTCATTTTAAAAAAATAAATAATTGAATGAATATCATCAACGGTTTTATTGCTTCCCAGTTTTCGTATACAAAAAAGAAACTCAATCAATGTGACACAGGGGTTTATTATTTTACTGGCTAAAAAAGTACCCCCCCCCCNCCCCCCCCCCCACAAAAAAAAAATACATTCCAATGTATGCAGAATCCACAAAAATCGAATTGAAAAAAGTACGCCATCCTCCGTACAATGTACACCATCCGCTTTGATGGGCACTTTTGCCATTTAACGTTGACGTTTTTGATGAAATTTGGTATGTAGGCATTGTAGGTCACATTATTTTTGAAAAAAACAAAATAATAATATTGCTGAATTTCTTTGATAATGTCTTTGAATTTTTTTTCTAAATATTGTCCCTTGGGACTACTATTAATTACAATCTAGATACTTAAATCTAATAAGCAATATACATCTAACCTAAATTACTAATTTAAAGTTCGAGTTATTACCGTTCTCATTTTAAGCAGGATATGCGAAAACCGCTAAAAAGCGACATAAAACCGCCAACGCTATATTTGATTTCCACTAAAAGTTTATTTTGCCGTCCATGGCATTAAACTGACATACACATGACATTTCAAGTCTCCAGCACTAGCCGTTCTTGAGATATCTTGTTCACAGACAGACACACACACGGACCAATGGCTGAAACACGATATTTGGGCTCTATGGACCCCAAAACGTGTTTTGGCATTGAAAATGCGACATGGAAAATTTCAACCCATTACAATACTTTTCTTTTTATAGGATAAGGAAAGTAAAAATATATCTACTATAGTCAAGTGAAGATACCTATAGTATTTGCTTTACCTCATTATTATGAAGGCTTTCGACGACATTCACGCTGCGCTCAGTCCCAATAGGGTTACACCCGAACATTATATCCTGTTCTAGGTTGTTAAGATCTGCATTCAATACTTTTCTATTGTTTGAATGATCCTAGCCAAAGATATGATTCAATGTCAGATCTTAATAGCAGTATTTAAAATAACCCAGTTGAAATCAGTCACTCCATAGTCCAAATATACAAAGGGATGTATACTTTTCTATTGTTTGAATGATCCTAGCCAAAGATATGATTCAATGTCAGATCTTAATAGCAGTACTTGGAGTAACCCAGTTGAAATCAGTCGCTCCATAGTCCAAATATACAAAGGGATGTATACTTTTCTATTGTTTGAATGATCCTGGCCAAAGATATGATTCAATGCCAGATCTTAATAGCAGTATTTGGAGTAACCCAGTTGAAATCAGTCGCCCCATAATCTAAATATACAAAGGGATGTATACTTTTCTATTGTTTGAATGATCCTAGCCAAAGATATGATTCAATGTCAGATCTTAATAGCAGTATTTAAAATAACCCAGTTGAAATCAGTCGCTCCATAGTCCAAATATACAAAGGGATGTATACTTTTCTATTGTTTGAATGATCCTAGCCAAAGATATGATTCAATGTCAGATCTTCATAGCAGTCTTCGGAGTAACCCAGTTGAAATCAGTCGCCCCATAGTCCAAATATACAAAGGGATGTATACTTTTCTATTGTTTGAATGATCCTAGCCAAAGATATGATTCAATGCCAGATCTTAATAGCAGTAATTGGTACATTGAAACCATCATCTAGAAAGTAGCTCAGTTGGTTGAGGCGGTAGATTCGTAACCAGGAGGCTGTTGGTTTGAATCCAACTCCATCCTACATCTTCGACACAAAATTGGAAATAGAATCTTTAGAAGGAGGCACCTATTAAAAATATATATACATGGGTCTATAGGAGAATTTTGTGTGTGAGCTGAGTTGATAAAGTGACCAATATAGAGATTCTTATGGGAAAACAACAGAAATTGTGAAGACAGTAAAAATAAGGAAATTGCAATATCTAGGCCATATCTTTAGACAACAAGAAAAATATCAAATCCTGTATCTTGTTCTTCGTGGAAAGACGGAAGGAAGAAGAGGCCCTGGAAGAAAAAGAACATCCTGGATGCAAAATCGAAGAGAATGGTACCAGGAATCAAATTCTTCCCTTTATGAAAAAGTTTTAAATAAAAATGAGTTAGCCAGTTTGATCGCCGGCGTCCTGTAGTGGACATGGCACATAAAGAGAAGATACACGTATATATTTTTTCTAAAAAAAAAAAAAGTGCACTAATTATGTTGAGGAAGTTATACTAACCTACATAGCAGCCATTTTATTACCTACTAATGATTATATTTACCTAAGTTTATAAAATATAATCAACTGATGTGTCCATATTTTATTGATTTTGGAGTAATTAAAAAAAATCATTGATAATTACAATAAAACAAATGAAATTAAAAGCACTCTGCACAGTCCTCATTCAGTCATGATTACAACAAGAATGAGATGCTTCAATTTATTAATATTATTCACCGGTATTAGTGTATTACAAGTGACAAATTGTCAAGACAATGGTACACTAGATCCTGCCGATCTACTATCAAAAGTAGAAAAAGATGCCATCTGTGATGTCACTAAAAACTTTGAAAATAATGAACAATTATGTACAAAAGTGGGAAACGCCGATGATCTTTGTACAAAATTGTCACAATCTATAAAAGAAACTACGAATGTAAAATGTGTTGCAGAAAATATTTGTTCATTTAAAGTTCCTCAAGACGATGACACTACAGACGCCAAAACAAGTTCAGAAGAGACGACAACAGCAACACCTGGAACACCTAAAGAATATGATGACGAAGACAAACATAAAAAGAAATTAAACAAAAGAGGACTACAAATGGAACTTCCAGCAATGTGGCCTGGAGAAATTTGTCCATCTCTTCTACCTCCAGGACACACAACACCTTCTGGTCCAAGAAGACCACCTCCTGATAGAGTAACTACAGCGGCACCCAAAGGAAATTCTCAACCTCCGAATAATGGCCCTTTTATACCTTCAAAACTAAGACGTCGAAGAAGAGATGTTAACGAAACTTTGAGAATTCAGATTGAAGATTTAACAGTTTATGTTGCCAGTAAACAATTTGCAGATGCTCAAGTAGTCAAACATTGTGGTGGAGGGACTTATTCTATTATAGTTCCTGGTGGCAAAAAAACATAAAACAAGGATACAACGCTGCAAGCAAAGTCTAACCTAAACCCGTGGGAAAAAACATAAAACAAGGATAAAACCGCTGCAAGCAAAGTTTAACCCGTGGGAAAAAACATAAAACAAGGATACTATCACTGCAAGAAAAGTTTAACCTGAACCCGTGGGAAAAAACATAAAACAAGGATACAACCACTGCAAGCAAAGTTTAACCTGAACCCGTGGGAAAAAACATAATACAAGGATACAACCGCTGCAAGCAAAGTCTAACCTAAACCCGTGGGAAAAAAACATAAAACAAGGATACAACCGCTGCAAGCAAAGTCTAACCTAAACCCGTGGGAAAAAAACATAAAACAAGGATACAACTACTACAAGCAAAGTCTAACCTAAACCCGTGGGAAAAAACATAATACAAGGATAAAACCGCTGCAAGCAAAGTTTGACCTGAACCCATGATATTTGAAAAAATCAAAATATGAATCCTGCAAAACCAAGTTCAAAGAAAATCAGAAGTAACGAGTATGTCAAATCTGAACTATGAACTTGTATTCTTATATGGTAGAAAAGTTCACACTAGTGAACTTAAACTGCGAGAATGAATCCTTGAAGTGAATGGTATTTCCCCATCTCCAGGAGTAATAGCCTTTTCCTCTAGGCCTAGGCTCTAAGAGCGGTTATCCTCTAGGCATAGGATGTAGCGTGTAATCTCTCGTAGTACCATGGGCTTCTATTCGACTGTACGACTGTAGCCGCTTCTAGGGCTACAAAACGCTGTAAGCGAGTTTTATATTAAGAATATCATGAATGTCAATATGAGGGTTTGAGCATGGAGAGGATATTGCTCCACACATTGTCCAGAAAACCCAACTAATCAAACTCCTGTAAACCACTAGAATAAACCTGTCCAGGCAGCCAATCCGAAGTCAGTTATATTACAACAACAAGCATGGAGAGGATATTGCTCCACACATTGTCCAGAAAACCCAACTAATCAAACTCCTGTAATCCTCTAGAATAAACCTGTCCAGGAAGCCAATCCGAAGTCAGTTATATTACAGCACCTAGCATAGAGGATATTGCTCCAAACATTGTCCAGAAAACCCAAATAATCGAACTCCTGTATACCTCTAGAATAAACCTGTCCAGGAGGCCAAACCGATGTCTGTTATACAGGGTGCGGTAATTAGTATTTCCACATTTGAGCTGGTAAATAAAAACGAAATGAGATATTTGAAAAATTATTTTGTATTCTGTAAGCTTGTGTATTCTAGTTTTTTCCATCTATGTTTTGTAAATAATGTCGTCCAAATGACGGCCTTGGCGAGTGATGCACTTTTGGAGTTTTTCACGGAAGTTTTCCATGACTCTCCTCAGCATATCCGCATCAATTTGGATGATTTCTTCCAGAATTGCCTCCTTTAGCTCTTCAAGGGTCCAATGGCGATGTTTGAAGACTCAGCCTTGAGGTAACTCCACAGGAAGAAGTCACAGGGACCACAATCCATGTCCTGCAGAATCTCACGAGAACGATTGGCTGCATGAGTAGCCCCTTTTTACAGCCCAAAGCTTATGATGTGGTCCTAAAGTTGTGAAATCAACTCAAAATTTTTTTTCGATCAGGAACTAGATCCGAGGAGTGCAAAACATACCTTGTGCGGGACGCCCTCTGAGTGGCTATAATGGTTCTCTTTTTAAAACAACAACTTGACAACGAACGCACGATGCACGCTCGACAATCCATTGCGACAACTAAAAACTAGATGTCATATCGTGTTGAATATCACAAACCCTTCGCTCCTCCCACTATCACTCCCCCTCCCGCGATATTTTGGAAAGTGGGAAAACTAAATGCCGCACCCTGTATTACAACAACATGGATTCTGAGTAGAAATCATCTAAACTTACAAAACACAAAGACCAGTTTGTATACCTACTGACTGACCTATAATATTAACGTACCTCCACGATAACTAAACGTAGAGACTTGAAGTTTGGAACACAGTTTCCTTTAGGTGTAATGACTGTGGAGTATAGAAGGAAAAAAATCGAAAGTTCAACTGGGATGACGCTTTTTAGTGATAGTTGAATCTGAAAAGAAAAAAATCCTGATATCAGATCTCATCTTCACCAAAGGAAAAAAATCTAGTTATGGACCCTTTAATTTCATTTGTTTGCTTTTTTTGTGAAATACCTTGCAATGATAGACCTTTCATTATTCTGAAATATTAAATTATGATAGTAGCACACATTTGTAAAATATTTGCTTTTGTTTTTAATGATTTTTTTTTGACATCAAAAATGTAACCTCGACTCTGATTAATATCGTTTATCAGGCTTTTCAATTTTCATATTTTTTAATCAAGAGTTCTGTTTACCTCAGAATCCCATAAATAAAATTTAATAATAAAATGGGGTAAATGAGATCTAAATACTTACCATGCCTTCTTCTTTTTTAAAAAAAAAAATTGGCTTAACGTCACTTTAACATCTATTGGTCATTCAAGATGGCGGTTTTAACCTCCATTCGCTGGAAACTTGCAAACCAGCTACCCACATTGACCTTACCCAGCCTGGGTTGGGTCGGAAAAAAACCAGCATCACGAGTGCGCGAACCCAATATAAGAAAAAAAAGTGCCAAAATAGGGGATCGAACTGGGTAGATACTATTGGAAAATAAACTTGCCGAAATCGCTTCAAATATAGATCCAAGAAGATTTTGAACAAATTCTTTGAATAAAAATCAGTTATTTTCTTAGACCACACAGCAAAACCAGGGTGAGAAAAAAATCTCTATAGTGAATAGTGAACCATTCGTGTTCTGCGGCGGAGTGGAACCACTCACGGGTTAATGTTGTTACACTCTGTATAATCGTGTTCGTTTTAAGCTTTGATGTAAAAGTTCCCTTATTGTGTGTTCAAAAAAGGTTTCTTTCTCATCTACTTAAACCATCAAAAGCGTACATTTTTATTTTAACCAATGTCGTGAGAGGACTAAGTCAAATCTCCTGAAATAGGCTGTTCAGAAAAAGACCATTTACGGGTAGAATGTCTGACATAATGTGGTGTTTTATGGACAAACAGTGATAAATAACCTAAATAACCAAACATTTTACCGAAATAAAAAAAGTCACCAACTCATTCTTTTCACAGGGGAATGAGAAAATTTCAATAGAATAACATAGTAAATAACTCGTATTCTGAACCTTTAGTAATTTCAATAGAATAACATAGTAAATAACTCGTATTCTGAACCTTTAGTAATTGTATTGAAAGTTTCTCATTCCCCTGGTCCCACTGTGTTAGGAATAAGAAAGTGAGTGTTTTCCTTATTTAGGTTACTTATAATCTTTACCTATCATACAACACCATTCTGCTTCTCGTACTTCAGACTTTCAACCCAAAAATGGCCGTTTTTTAAACGGACTAATTTTAACTTTCAGAAGAAAAATGAGATTTGACTTTGTCCTCTTGTGATTTTTCAGTCCGACTATAATTTCACCGTCCATATGAAAAAACTAATTGCGCCTTGCAACAGACTCTTAGGGATGATCAAGAGACATTGTAGGCATATGGAAGATATTGATGCAATTATACAGTTGTACTCTTCTCTTGTCAGATCAAAATTAGAGTATTGCTCACTAATATGGGGACCACATGGGAACGAACTCTGGATCCGCAGGATAGAACAAATACAATTCAAATTTATCAAAAATCTTTTCTTTAAATTCAACTATTTCTATCCTGCGTATCCTGAGCCGCTTTCATACAAGTATCTTCTTGAGCATTCCCTTGTTCAGAGTCTGAAAACAAGACGCAAATTACAAGCAATAATTTTCTTATTCAAAATATTAAATGGAATGGTTGATAGTCCGTTCTTATTGGGCAAAGTTACCTTTAATGTCCCCAATGTGAAATTTCGAAATGTAAACCTCACACTTTTCAGAACTGCTACACAGGATGTAATAAAATCAAAATTTTCAGCCCTCTATTATTATTTTGAAAAAATTAAAAGAAAAGTTAGCCATTATTTTTTTTTTGGACATTCATTTGAATAAAAAATATTTGTACCATTCTATTTAAATTTCTCGAGGAACACTTTTGTCAAAAAAAAAAAAAAAAAAAGTCACTATAACAATTCGATTGGCCATGTGCTTTTTTTTCTATCCCTAAAAGTTTACGGTATTCAAAATATTCAAACCGTTCAAAAGTTACAGGGCCTCCGCTAGGACTTCTGAGACATACTCTATACATATCTAGGTACTTATAAGGTTCCGTAAAAATATTCACAAGATATATATACAAGGTACGAGGAGCAGGACAAACGGATATTTGTTTAATTAGATTTTTGGATTCTACGTGCCTTCAAACGTAAAATATCAATTTCATAGGTGGGGGAGGGTATTTTATTATAGACCCTAAAATAATAAACCCACGTGGAAGAATTTTTTCACATAGGACCAGTAACCCCTCTGGATAGTGTGACATAATATTGTTTGCAAGATCTGCAAGCGCAAAGTCATCGTCCTTGATGTCATAAAATTTCCTGATTTTTTTTTAAAAAAATTATATTTGCTTTTATATAACAATGAAATAAAATGAAAGCGCCTGTTCAAATAATTGATCAATATCGGTAATTAAAAACAGATCAATTCCACCGGAACTCGGGTGACTTTTTTTCTTTTTATACTAGACTAGCAGAATACCCGAACTTCGTTTCGAGAAGATGAGAGAAAAAAAGATAATAAATATGACTCTTACATTAATAATCATATCACCGAGGTGCAAACGTTTAATTCCGATCAGAACATACCACACATAGATTACCTACTACCTACACGTTTGTTAACCTAGGTAGAAAATCTGGAATAGTAACGGGTTGTTAAGCTGTGTAGAACGTGTTGGGAGTAGTTTTGAGTTAGCAAACTTGGTGTTCAATTCTATTACATTTTATCGGCTCTACCCGCTTTTGTACATAATTTTATTTACCTATATCGGACAAAATTGTGCAATAATTTAAATCGTAAAATGAGCTGTAACTCAAAAACGGTTGGAGAGTTTTGAACTCTGATAATTTTTCTGGGGTCCCAGTCTTTTTTTGGGGGGGGGTCCATTCCCATCAATTGTTCTATACCTCTTACCGTTCCTAATAGTATTCTATCATTTCCCATACAAAAATCGAAAAATCGGCCGTAACTCGTAATCGGTGGTATATTTTTGAACAATGATAAAAAATTAGTATTTTGATCTCGGATTCGAACCTGTAACCCTGGAATGGCTAGTCATAATTTTGCAAAATATGTCCTAAACGAAGGAGTAAGATGTCACCTAAAACTTTCTCGCTTTGAGTTGATATGTTGTCGCGATAAATTTCGATAAATGTCTTTTAGGCACATAACTTACCTTTCAAGTTCATCTGGAGAAGGCCAGTCACGTGTCGTGGTGATACACCAATCACGTACGTCCTTAATCAGATACAATCTAGAATTATCAAGGTCCTTTATTGACCACTGTTGTCTTATTCTGTTTTGCAAGTCCAGGATTATATTGCGAATTGTACTTTTGTCTTCTGTCATTTACTTCCTCTTGTTTCTTATCTTCTACAATAACATCGCCTCTTAATTTTGCTAAAACTTTTTCAGCACGTAATTTCTCATTGCTTTCTCTTTTTATTCTTTCTTGTCTTAATATTTCAATCTGTTTCCTTTCTTCCTCATCACAACTACTATCGTCAACATCGTTTTCTATTTCCTTTGATTTACATTTCCCTTTATTCTTTTTCACATCTTTTTTTTTATATTTATCAGTTTTTGCATGTCTATGATATTTACTATTATATTTCTCTTTACGTATTTTTTTTCCTCTCGATTTTCTTCGGTCATCATCATTACATTTCGAATCTTCATTTGATAATTTTCTTTTTTTATGTTTATATTCTTTTAAAGTATTATCTAAATCTTTAGAAGTTTTCTTACAAGAACTTTTATTTTTCTTCGTTTTACTTCGTTCATCATCGTTACAACTCGAATCGAACGACGAATTACATCGTTTTTCCTTTTTATTCTTCGTTTTACTTCGTGTATTATCTCTACAACTTGAATCTGAATCGTACGAAGAAGAACTACATTGTGATAATTTTCTTTTCTTTTTATTCTTCGTTTTACTTCGTTTATCATCGTTACAACTCGAATCGAAAACGGACGAAGAACAGCTATAGGGTGACATATTTCTTCGTTTTTCCTTCGATTTACTTCGTTTATCATCGTTAGAATTCGAATCGAAATCGGACGAAGAAGAGCTATACGGTGACATATTTCTTCGTTTTTCCTTCGATTTACTTCGTTTATAATCGTTAGAATTCGAATCGAAATCGGACGAAGAAGAGTTATAGGTGGACATTTTTCTTCGTTTTTTCTTTTTATTCTTCGATTTACTTCGTTTATCATCGTTGCATCTCTGATCGAAATCGGACGAAGAAGAGTTATAGATGGAATTTTTTTTTCGTTTTTTCTTTTTATTCTTCGATTTACTTCGTTTATCATCGTTACAACTCAAATCGAAATCGGACGAAGAAGATCTATATGGTGACATTTTTCTTCGTTTTTTCTTTTTACTTCGCTTACCATCGTTACATCTCGATTCAGATGAAGAGGAACTACAAGGTGACATTTTTCTTCTTCTTTTCTTTTTACTTCGTGTATCATCATTCTTTTTCGTCGATAACAACGAACTCTGTTTTGAATATTTTCTTTTTGCATTATTTCGTGACCCAATAGACGTCTCCGTCAAGTTTGGTTTCAAGATATTTCCATTATTAGGTTTTGTATCTTCTCCCAAATGAGATCTCTCTATTTTTGATTTACTCGGCTTCTGTATGCCCACACATTTCTTTATAATTTCCAACGGATCATAAATTATTTTATTTTTCATATTGACATCTTCCGTTATGTTTGGATCATTCGTTTTATCACATTTCTCATCTCGAATTCTTTTCAATTCATACCAATTGGTTACCTTTGAATCTTGACCTAATATTAAAAGGAGACAGAATATAACATTATTAACATTATACCGCTGACACATTACAAAATTGGGAACAAAAATACCCATAATATTCAAACAAAAATATAAATATATATAAAAAAAAAGTTAATCAAAACTAGAATTAATATTTATAATTAATTATAGTTATGTTTGGATCTAGTTAACTATAATTAATTAACATCAATAATTAATCTAGAAAAAACTATCAAACTTGAGTTGTAGTGAATAACATTGATTTGATTGGAACTTATGTTGTTGTTGTTAACGTTCTCAACGACTCTCACTGTGTCTCCAGGCCAAGAAAGGCGGCCTCTCCAACAGGATCTGTCCAAATACTGACGGCTCTAAATTATTTGTGTTTGATGGATAGTTGCTGGCTGCTCATGATTTACATCATAAGCAGCCAGCATACATAGACGACAACGATCAGATATTTCAGGGTTTAGCAAGAATTTATATACTAACTCTTTGAGGAAGTACCTGGACCAGCACGGCTGGGTCCAACGGAGGAAAAACACAGTGAGTTGTCATCGGAACGGTGTTGATGGTCTTTGGCCGTGCCCGAGGGCACGGGTAGCCCCGGTACGAAGAACCAACCATCTTGGGGGCC
>CM022882.1:2555153-2578750 GCA_012654025.1 Pachypsylla venusta | reverse complement strand
TTGACAGCGTAGATGCCGTTAAGAAAAAAGCGGCAGAAGTCATGAATGGCCTCACACAAAATGACCTCCACCACTGTTTCGATCAATGGAAAATTCGCCTGGAACGTTGTAGAGATAGAGAAGGGGAGTACATTGAAGGGGATAACACTAAATTTGGGTAAGTTAAACACACATCGTTTTATGGGAAGAGTCTACGAACTTAATAGCCGCACCTCGTATTCTACTTATAAACACTTACCAGAGAAAATACGGATATACTATCCTTGAAAACTTTTCAAAATCACAATAATCAAAATACAAATCTAAAATCAATACTATTACAACTGAAACTGTGACCGAGTCAGAGATGAGATTTCCAACAATAAACAAATTCTTTCACCTCTCGCTTCTCCTCTCATGTTACGTTATGTGAGAAATAGGCTAGGGGTCCACTTTAGGGCAGGGGTCCACTTTTGGTACACTTACTCTATATTTGTAAGCATGCTATTTTTTATTGCCAAAAAAAAAAAAAAAAAAAAAAAGCAGTTCCCCCTATATAAAGTAGTTTTGGATACTCAGTAATATCACTTCGAGTTGTTCATTTGAACCCAAGTGTAATACGAGAGTATCAAACTCAAAATGTTCGCTAAAACTGTCAGCATATTATTCATTGGATTGATTGGAGTAACATTGGCAGCTGATGCTCCACAAACAGCCCCTCAACCAGGTCCAAATCCACCAACAGATCTTTTAGATGAAAATCAACAAAATGACATTTGTAAAACAGAAAAACCTCAAGATCTATGTGCTCAAGGTGGAAATCCTGATGATGCTTGTACTAAAATAGCTAATGCTGTAAATGGAACAAATCCAAAATGTCATGAAGTCAATGTGTGTTCATTTATTGTTAATAAAGCTTCAGATGGTACTAAACCACCTACAGATGCAACTACAACTACAGCGGGACCTACCACAACTACAGCGGGACCTGGCACAACTGCAGGACCAATTGTTGAAGACCCCAATACCGTTTATGTCACATCCGTTAATAACGCATCTGGATATACCAAAATTAAGACCTGTCCATCAAATGGACTGTACATTCTTGTCAAAGTACCTGGTGGACCTGCAACAGCACCTCCTCAATCAAAACCATAGATCCATTCTACTCCGCGACCACTCCTGTAAGAACTACTCTTAATGTTTGTGTCTTTTTTCTATAGCTTTAGGCTAGGTATTAGTTAAAGCGCCTAATGCAAAAAAAAGTGAACCTTTGGAATTGCCACAAGCAATTTGATCAACTATAGGGTTTCTTATTGTGAAAGAGTCGATGGTTTTATATAATGAAATAATCCATTCAATCGAGTTGGGTAACGCCCAGGAAGATCATATTTTGTTTGGGTGACCGTATATACATTTTTGAAGCAGCATTCGGAATTGTGAGGCCTCCAATTTTGGTTTATTATTTTCAATAATGAACCTTCGGAATTGTCACAAAAAAAAATCCCCTCCCCCCCCCCAAAAAAAAAAATGTTATATTGAGTTTCAATATAACGGGACCTATGTACGTAGAATCTAAAAATCGAATAAAAAAAAAAAAATCTGTTTTTTCACCGTCATGAGCACTTTTGGCGTTGACCGATTTGGATGAAATTTGATACATAGGTCCCGTGTGGGGTCTAAATGTGCGACGAATCTTTTGGGTGCAATCGAATATACCGCTGGCGGTTTTCATTATTAATAATAATAAATTGTGTTACCTACGCACAATTTTTCTGTTTACGCACTTGTGTAAATACATTTGGGAACAGTCTATTTGTAAGCATGCTATTCTTTATTGTCAACAACAAAAAAAAAGCAGTTCCCTCTATATAAAGTAGGATTGATTGGAGTAACATTGGCAGCTGATTCTCCACAAACAGCCCCTCAACCAGGTCCAAATCCAGCAACAGATCTTTTAGATGAAATTGAACAAAATAACATTTGTAAAACAGAAAAACCTCAAGATCTATGTGCTCAAGGTGGAAATCCTGATGATGCTTGTACTAAAATAGCTAATGCTGTAAATGGAAAAAATCCAAAATGTTATGCAGTTAATGTGTGTTCATTTACTGTTAATAAAGCTGTAGATGCAGCTAAAACACCTGCAACTACAGCGGGACCTGGCACAACTGCAGCGGGACCTGGCACAACTGCAGGACCATTTGTTGAAGACCCCAATACCGTTTATGTCTCATCCGTTAATAACGCACCTGGATATACCGAAGTTAAGACCTGTCCATCAAATGGACTGTACATTTTTGTCAAAGTACCTGGTGGACCACCACCAGGTGCAAATTCACCAACAGACCCCGCTGACACCAAAAGAGGTCTTTTAAATAAAAATCAACAAGATGCAATTTGTAAAACAGAAAAACCTAATGCTCTATGTACTCAACCTGGAAATCCTGATGATGCTTGTACTAAAATAGCTCATGCTGTACAAGGAACAAATCCAGCATGTTCTGCAATTAGTGTGTGTAAATTTACTGTTAATAAACCTTTAGAAGCAGGTACATCAGGACCCTCGAGTGGACCAACTGCAGTGGGAACAGCGGCACCTGGCGGAACTGGACCATTTGTTTATGTCACAAACAATGGGAACGAACCTGGATTTACCCTAATTAAGGCCTGTTCAAATGGTCTGTACATTGTTTCCCTAATACTTGATGCAGCTGCATCACCAAAATGATAGATCCATTCGACCACCTGCAAGAACTACTCTTGCATCATCTCCTCCACCAAAATCATAGATCCATTCGACCACCTGCAAGAACTACTCTTGCATCATCTCCTCCACCAAAATCATAGATCCATTCGACCACTTGCAAGAACTACTCTTAATGTTTGTGTCTTTTTCTTTTTGTTTTGTTAAAATGCTCTTTAAAATAAAAATGTAAAAAAAAAATCTGTTAATATTCAAAGATGAAATATGTTTTATTCAGACAAAACTTATGTGTCAGTCAGTATACCAACTGGGCTTTGTGTTTTTTATGAACTGGTGTATAGACGCTGGCAAGCTTTTACCTTAATTTCTCATTGACCGAACTAAGTGAAGGTCTAGCTTCAAATTTAAATGTGACCAATTTAGCTTCTCATTGCATTTTATTTGAAAACGACTGTTTTTAAATTAGAGAATGTTTTGAAATTCTTACGAGTCTTCTTAAATAATTGAATCTATATTTAATTATTTAAGAATTCTTCTTAAATAATTGAATCTATATTCAGTTATTTAAGAATTCTCCTTAAATAACTGAATCTATATTCAATTATTTAAGAAGAATTCTTAAATAATTGAATCTATATTCAGTTATTTAAGATTTGAATATAGATTCAATATAATTGAATATAGATTCAATTGAATCATTCAATTATTTAAGAATTCTTCTTAAATGATTGAATCTATATTCAATTATTTAAGATTTGAATATAGATTCAATTATTTGAGTAAGTTCTGCAGTCCACAGAACTACAGTAGTTAAAGATATTAATGAAAGGAAAATATTTTTTTGATTTTTATTTTTCAAAAATGAACCTATCCGGCGCGAAGGACATAAAAAAAAAAAAAAAAAACAGTATCTGTCTGGTACCCAGCTAAGATATAAATTCGCGTAGAAAGTATGGCCTGTATATTACAAGATTGCATAGGGTCATATGATCATTGTAATTTTCACTTTCAAAATCAGGATCTTCAATTGTATTGATAATTGTTACTACAGAGCAGCCATTGGCAAAAGTTTTGTTGATCCAAATATTTCGCCTCAGGATCACTTGAGCCCCTTTTGCACAATCGCTACTGTGACACTAAACCTTGAAATAGAAAAGCCCTTGGAGATATTTAACATTGGTTTCCGCACACCTAATATAAAAAGGATGTGCCGCATTAAAAAATGATTCAAAATATCGTTCTGAAAATACAGATCTGCACCCTTGATACATTGAGAAGTTTTGGAGGAGAAGGACGGACGACAAAAGTTTACAATGTGTAGGGAGTATAAGGCTACGCTTGGCTCCGCCACATCAATATATGATGCCACATAAAGCTGCCCTGCGTGCTCTTTCCGGGGGAAAAAAAATTGCTATTTACGCAATTGTTTTCTTTCAATAACAATCCTATGGCAAAATATTTTATGACGGTAAATAAAATTTTAAAAATTTGCGTTATATTCGTATTTTTTTTTTTTTTTTTTTTTTTTTTTTTTTTTTTTTCTGTTTAAACACATGTGTAAATACATTTTGGAAATGTCTCTTTTACGCGAATTAATATTATTTATTTATTGCCAAAAAAAAAAAAAATCCATGCCCAATATATAAACAGATGTTGGATAAATCACTTTCAGTTGTTTACTTGAAACCCAAGTGTCATAGGAGAGTATCTAATCAAAATGTTCGCTAAAATTGTCAGCATATTATTCATTGGATTGATTGGAGTAATATTGGCAGCTGATTCTCCACAAACAGCCCCTCAGTCAGGAGGAGCAAATCCAAATGGTCTGTTCAATGTTGTTCCAGAAGGAGGAGCAAAAATTGGAGTAGTTCTAGCACAAGATGGAAGCCCCGCACCACACGATGAAGGGCAATCAGGAGCCCCCAGAAAAGCACCACACGATGAAGGGCAATCAGGATCCCCCAAAAAACCACCTCCAGCATAGATCCATATTACCCCGTGGCCTCTTAAGCGATTTTTGATTTTTTTAATTTTTTTAAAAAAATATATTTTAAACAAAATGTTATCATTAGACCTGTTTTTTTTTTTTTTTTTTTTTTTTTTTTTTTTTCCATTGAGTTACATTTTCTAAAAAAAAAAACTAAAAATTTTAGATGGCCCTTTAGTCAAGTTAGGACATAGTTTTCAAAACTATGATCAGCCAGTCCAAAGTTAGAAGTTCAAAACCGGGATCGGGCAATATAAAATTTAAAAAATATTAACTATCCAGAGCGTCCATGTCTTTAAGCTCTCTGGGGAAACTCATAAGACCCACATAGCATACAATGTACAAATCTAAGCTTTCCCTCTCAACCCCTTCTGTCCTATAAAAATTATAGCGAAGCACAGGTGAAACAGTTAGTTGTGAATAAGAAAATTAGATTTGATAAAACTTGAGTATTTTATTACAATAAAATATAAACACAGATGAGTAAGTTCATAATTAGTGATTGAGTTATTCAAGCCATATTGCATGTAATATAATTTAAAATAATCCAATTTCAAGCCATTTTGCCCGTACTAATAATATTAGCAAAAGAATTCCATTCTGAGCCATTTTGCCCGTACTAATAATACTGGCAAAAAAATTCCATTCCAAGCCATTTTGACTGTACTATCATTATTTGCGAAAGAATTCAAATCCAAGCCATTTTACCTGTACTAATAATATTGGGTAAACTATTAAGCCATTTTGCCCCTACTAATGATATTTGCAAAAGAATTCAATTCCAAGCCATTTTGATTGTACTATTTGATGACGTCACCTATAATAAAAAAAGATCTCCTTTTGATTCTAGTATCCTAATACAAATTTTCAATTTTTCACCACTATGCCATTCAAAAACTAACCAGGAAGGTGCTGCTACATAAGCGGATTTTCCTTGAACTGTTTTAATTCATACAAATTTTAGTTAGTTCTAGAAAAATCCGCTTATGTAGCAGCACCTCTCGAGTTAAAAAACGGTTCTGGAACCGGGGAGGAGTGTCTGGCAACCTGAATATTTTTAACCAATTTTAAGCCAATTAGAGGTTAGGAACCTTTTATAGGGCCATGCCTCCATTGCGTATGTACATGGACCCATGACGGCCAATAAAAAAGCGAGTTTAAAATATATATATATATATTTTAAAAAACATAAGTTTTTGTTGCCAGACACTCCTCCCCAGTTCCAAAAGAATTCAATTCCAAGCCATTTTGATTGTACTATTTGATGACGTCAGCTATAATAAAAAAAAGATCTCCTTTTGATTCTATTCTCCTAATACAAATTTTCAATTTTTCACCACTATGCCATTCGAAAACTAACCAGGGAGGTGCTGCTACATAAGCGGATTTTTCTTGAACTGTTTTAATTTATACAAATTGTTTGTTAGTTCTAGAAAAATCCGCTTATGTAGCAGCACCTCTCTGGTTAGCTCTGTCTGCATGTAGTGGTGATAAATTGAAAATATATATTAGGAGAATAGAATGAAAAGGAGCTCTTTTTCCTATTGCTGACGTCATCAATAGTACGGTCAAAATGGCTTGGAATGGAATTCTTTGGTAATATTGATAGTACATTCAAATGGGCTTGAAATGGAATTCGTTTGCCAATATTGATAGTACGGGTAAAATGGTTTGGAACTGAATTCCTTTCTCAGTACTTATAGCACAGACAAAACGGCTTGCAAATGAATTATTATTCCAATTATTTATATAATTAAAATAGTGCCCCAATATGAACTTCAATGAGATCTTTATGAAATATGAGTAAAATAATAATGCAACTCCATTTTATTTTGTATATAATTTTTAATTGTTTATTTAAAAGTATTTTTTTTTTTTTTTACAAAAAAATAATATAATTAACTAAAAAAGAAGGAAATAACATTTTTTTCCTTTCGTTTTTTTTTTAAAAAAAAGATAGAAAAACAAAACAATTATATAAATTTATTAATTTTAAAAAATTAAATAATAAATAATGTATAGCAAGACAGGATGAAATGCGATCCGCATATAGAGTAGTATGCATAACAACAAAGCAAATGCTTTTACTATAGCAAATGCTCAGAGGTGTACCATTTGCTCAATCCGTTAACCAGTATTGGACGTAATAGGCACCCAGATTTATTAAATAACTGGCTGTTTCGCCCGTGCTTCGCTGCAATTATATTGCTATTTTTCTTTTTCTAGGGCAAAGGAAAATGGGGGGGGGAGGGCATAGGTTCTTGTCCATCCTGTATACCTGTAGCCTTTAAAAACACAGATTTTTCGATTATATGATTCGCTTGAGGCTTTAAGATACATGGCCGTTCTGGGTGTTTAGTATTGAGGCTGCAACTCTTTGCTGAAGTAAAAACATTTCCTTTATGCAATACTACTCATCATTGAGACATGTTCGCGACGGGGTTTTATAACACCATATGACTCAAAAACACCAGGCTTACTTTAAGGGTAAGAAATTTCACTTAGAGAAGGAAATAAAAGCAAATAGAGGATGCGCGTAAAAACGTTTCCTATTCATTTTTATCGCCTTGCCTCCCCATAAACACCAACAACAAAGTTAACACTTTTCTAACCCGAATTCATACGCGATACAGTGTTGCCAGATTTAAAATAATGAAATTATACGGAGAATTCAACAAGCATACTTTCAATGGGTTGTCCCTGATCATGCGAGGTCAGAATCAGTTTTTTTCTTATTAATTGTTACTGTTTAACCGTTATGAATAGAACAGAAATTGTGAACACTCCGTTATTATATTTATCTGTCTGTCTTTCTGTCGGTCAGTTCGCGATAAACTCAAAAACTACCGAACGGATTTTAATTCTGTTTTCGCCAATCGACCGAGTGACTCCCGAGAAAGGTTTACGTGTAAAAAAAACAAACAAAAAAACCGCCAATTCTTTTATGAGAAATCATAGAATACTATTAAAAACGGTAAGAGATTAGAACAATTGACGGGAATGGACCCCGCCCCCCCTCCACACACACCAAAGACTGGACCCCAGAAAAAATATCACAGTTCAAAACTCTCCAACCGTTTTCGAGTTACGGCCGATTTTCCGATTTTTGTATCGAAATTCAAATTTTGCACAATTTTGTCCGATACAAATAAAATTTTGTACAAAAGCGGTTGGAGCCGATACAATTTAATGGAATTGATAAACACCAAGTTTGTTGGGCAGAACGTGTTGGGGGTAATATTTCGGTTAGGTTCCAAAAAAAAAAAAAAAAAAATGCGTGTTGAAGATTGCGCATGCGCAAGGTTAGGCTAGGTCTGACTCAGCAGACTTCATTCCTTTTGTAGGTAGAGGTCTATTTTCGCCTTAATCGCTATTTTGTTTCTCTTCTATCTTTGATATATTCAAAGATTTCAGCCCGCGTAATAGTACTATCATCAGGGTGAAATCAGCTGCAAGACTGAATTCTATAATAAAGGAAATTCAAGGGTGAATTAAAAAAAAAAAAAGAATCGATACAGGGCGATTCAAAAGTCAACCTTTATCCTTAAAGGACAAAGTCTTCTTGGAAGATTTGGAACAGAAATTTATTTTATAAACTTCATGTCCAACAAAATTGTTTACCCTTTGCTCTAGGAGCTCCCCCCGTAATATAAAAGTAATTAAAAATATCTACATAACATTTTTTTTTTTTTTTTGCCTAACGTTTCATTAACATCTAACCGGTAGATTCGAGACGGGAGATTTAGCCTCGATTCGTTTGAAACTTACAAAATCAGCTACCCATATTGACCTCATCCAGCCTGGGTTGGGCAGAAATAACCATCATCGCGGGGGTGTGAACCTACATACGTAGTCACAAACCAAGTATAACCTCGCTTGTGGACGTTGCTCAACTTCAGTGATCTTACTGTGTATTTAACGAACAATTGACGCCAGGTTAATATTGTTTTCTATACTTATAAAACATAAAACCCAGTTGGTATACTGACTGACTCTTTAAACTAGAAATTTGGAACATTTCTTTTTGATATGAAGGTACGTAATGATAAAGGAAAAAAATTCAACTTTAATTTCAAAGCTTCACCCTTTTTACACTCTATACAAAGTGTAACATAATTCAATGTAAATTCGTTAACCACATATGCTGAGATCAAAATAAAAGTTATGTCTGAAAACGTTTCCCCTCCAATCTACAAAACCCGGAAGTTAGTATGTCACATCAAACCAAAAGTTATTGAGAGAAAACGATATTTTTTTTCAACTTCCAACTTGGAGGGGAAGCTTTTTCGGACATGGCTTTATAGAGTGAAATCATCTTATTTTGATCTCAAAAATATGTGGTTACCAGATTGACATAGAACTATGTTACACACTGTATACAGAGGCCCCGCTCCTAGAAATGATATTTTTAGGGACTAGACATGATTCGTAAGTTTTTTTTATGTAACTCATTATGAGGCAATTTTCATAGCGTTCAAAAGTTAAGGTAGAGGGAAGGGGGTTAGAAATGGTATTTTAGGGACTAGACATGATTCGTAAGTTTTTTTTTATGTAACTCATTATGAGGCAATTTTCATAGCGTTCAAAAGTTAAGGTAGAGGGAAAGGGGTTAGAAATGGTATTTTTAGGGAATAGACATGATTCGTAAGTTTTTTTTTTATGTAACTCCTTATGAGGCAATTTTCATAGCGTTCAAAAGTTAAGGTAGAGGGAAGGGGGTTGACGTCGGACTTTATGATCACCCTGTATATTTATAAAGAATAGCTTTTGCAAAGCTTAGCAAACATTTTTTTTTTAAATTTAATTTAATTATGAACACAAAATTCGACATTTCGAACTGTGGGGTCAAAATAATAATAATAAAAAAATCTATGAGGATTATTATGATTATACGGTAAATTGTAGGGAGAAATGGTAAATGGTTCTAATCTTAAATTCCTAGTCATTATAATATTATTTCGGTAACAAGAAACAAAAACGTCAGATTACGAGTTGCAGATCTTAATGTTGAAAAAGACTATATTATGATCCGACCATATCGAATGGAACAGAAATTGAGGAAACTCATGCAGGTACATGTGAACAACCGGACGGGAGTGTGCTACATCACAGGAGGCGGCATTAAAGGCACCAACCAACTACAGAATTATTGCAACCTAAGGGTGCCCGCGGACAGCCGCATACTTACTTATCTTATCGCATAGCACATATGTTCAGTGTTCACATATATGCAAGGAAAAACAAATACACAGGTTCTTATGGGAGTGTGCTAATTGCTCGATCTGCACACTCCCATAAGAACATACACACGTTCTTATGGGAGTGTGCTAATTGCTCGATCTGCGGACTCCCATAAGAACATACACATGTTCCTATGGGAGTGTGCTAATTGCTCGATCTGCGGACTCCCATAAGAATATACACATGTTCTTATGGGAGTGTGCTAATTGCTCGATCTGCGGACTCCCATAAGAATATACACATGTTCCTATGGGAGTGTGCTAATTGCTCGATCTGCAGACTCCCATAAGAACATACACTTGTTCCTATGGGAGTGTGCTAATTGCTCGATCTGCAGACTCCCATAAGACCCTGTGTATCTGTTTTTTCCTTACTTATGAAAAATGTAAGATATGCTATAAAATAAGAAGGTAAGCGGCTGTCTGAGAGCAACTTTAGTTTCGATTAGAGTGCATATATCACAAACGATATCTTTTACCGTAAATGTTCACGTTAAAGACATTGATGTGCACACTCAGTACCGGATAGAAGCAAGACCAACAGAGATAGACCCCTCTGCCCCGCTCCACAGATGCACCCTAGCTCAGCTCCGATCTGGTTAGTGTCGTCTTATTAATGTCCAGCTGTCCGGAATTGATGAAACTATTGAGAACACCTGCCCAAACTGCAAAGGAACACCACTCGATGTTACCCATATATTTCACTGTCCAGCAAAACCCACAACGCTGGAAGTAATATCACTATGGACCCAACCGGTAGTTGCTGCACAGTTCCTTGATCTGGAGACCACTAGAGATTACGATGAGTGATGCTGCAACAACATAACAATACCTTCCGGGTCCAAATCTTACTATTTGTTCAGTACCGCTAGAGTTTCACTGTCCCTCCACAAGTTAAATCAAGTGTCCTCAATTTCTATTCTATTTGTAAGGCCGGCCATACACGCACCGATAAGTCTGTGCAGACTTGTCTGTACAGACTTATCTGCGCAGACAAGTCTGTCGTGTATGGCAGGATCTACACAGATTTTGTCTCCGATTTTCAGACAAAATTTGTGCAGATCCTGCCATACACGACAGACTTGTCTGCGCAGATAAGTCTGCACAGACTTATCGGTGCGTGTATGGCCGGCCTTAGTAACATTTGGAAGTACCCAATTGAAATCAACAGAAGCAAACAGGGAGATTGCCTGCACGGAAGGTTTCACCTCTGTGGGCGAAAAATAACTCCTCGGTGGCACAGTGGTTAAGCGCTCGACTGTTAAACAGAAGGTCGTGGGTTCAATCTCAAGCTGAAGCATATTTTTTTTCCTCATTAATTTCAGTATTTGACCACATAAAAATTGAGCTCTAAGGGTTGGGTAGTAGCTAATGGCTCGGGCATTGAATACACTAGAATGGGCATGATTATTAGATTTTCTGAACTGATTCATGGCCCAGATGTTATAAAACTATTATTTCAATCTCAATCTCTGGTAAGATCTGGTCTGAAATACGGATCCATAGTTTAGACCCCGCAAACAAAAGTTGTCAAAAGGTCATTAGAGAGACTGCAAGCCCGTTTTGTTAGGTATCTCTTTAAAAAAGAGAGTGATTTTTACCCTTTATTTCCGCACTATATTGAGTACGAATTATTGACTGAGTAAATCCGTATCGACACACTGGAGAAAAGAAGAGAGGAAGCACAGATGAAATTCCTCAGAAAAATCTGTACTGGCTCGCTCAATCACTCATACGTTGTTGAACGTATGCCCCTAAGGATCCCTGATCCAAGATTAAGATCCTCAAATGGCACACTAGTTGATGTCTCCAACAGAAGGGATATCTATGTTCAGGTCCCCATTGATAAGGGCTCTGTCCGCCAGTAATACCATGACTTACAAACCCAACATATTTTAAGTGGGTTTGTCTGAGTCTTCGGCTCTGATGCACAGATATTATCTATAAAGTTTCCAAAGTCGTAGTTCACTCAGAGAATGGCAGAGGTTTCTCAAAACTTCATTATGAAAATCCTTCTTGTTATGATCAAAGTCGACAAATATCAGTTTTCTCCTCACGAGGCGAAGTGCACGCGGAAGCAGCCAAATTATATGTATTGTTCCCAAGTGGACACCCATCTGATTACTATATAGCTCGAGGTTGTTTAACTTCAGTGATTCAGCGTGTTATTATTCTAGTTTCTTCTTTGATAGAGGAAAGCTCCAATTCGGACATTTTTGATGTAGCCAAATTTATTCAGTAAGCAAGGCTCTCTTTTTTTTTTAATTTGTCTTTTAACATCTATTGGTCATTCGAGACAGGGGTTTCACCTTCCATTCGCTGGAAACTTGCAAACAAGCTACCAACATTAACCTCACCCAGCCTAGGTTGGGCCGGAAAAATAGCCAGCATTACGAGGACACGAACCCACGTGGACACACACATGGTACAACCTTGCTGAATGTTGCTTAACTTCAGTGATATTTTTTTTTTTTTTTTACTGTGGTTAGGGATTTTTGCGGGACATTTGGTAATCTACAGGTTTGATGATCTTTTATTTTTGTTTACCTTATTACAACCTGGTGTATCTTTGCATAAGATACACCAGGTTGTAATAAGAGTAGGTAAGTAAATAGGTGGCAAATTTTTTGTTGGTAAATGAAGAAAGTTTTATTTTTGTTGGTAAATGAAGAAAGTGGTAAATGAGGAAAGAAGAAAAACTATTATTTCAATCTCTGGTAGGGTCTGTTCTGGAATACGGATCCATAGTTTGGACCCCGCAAACAAAAGTTGCCAAAAGGTCATTAGAGAGACTGCAAGCCTGTTTTGTTAGGTATCTCTTTAAAAAACAGAATGATTTTTACCCTTTATTCCCGCACTATATTGAGTACGAATTATTGACTGAGCAACTCCACAGCTCGACACACTGGAGAAAAGAATAGAGGAAGCACAGATAAAATTCCTCAGAAAAATCTGTACTGGCTCGCTCAATCATTCATACGTTGTTGAACGTGTGCCCCTAAGGATCGTTGATCCGAGATTAAGATCCTCAAATGGCACACTATTTGATGTCCCCAACAGAAGGGATATCTATATATTCAGGTCCCCATTGATAAGGGCTCTGTCCGCCTATAATACCATGACTGACAAATCCAACATATTTTAAGTGGGGTTGTCAACTCGCGTCAGTAATTGCTCCGGTTGTGATTGAAACTCGCCATCACAATTTTAAAAGAAACCTCGCCTAGGCCTAGTGATAGGTGATAAGGGCTCTGTCCGCCTATAATACCATGACTTACAAACCCAACATATTTTAAGTGGGTTTGTCAACTCGCGTCAGTAATTGCTCCGGTTGTGATTAAAACTCACCATCACAATATAAGTGTAAACGCNAGAAAAAAAAAAAAAAAAAAAATACCGTACCGCTACGGCACGAATTGAAATGAGAATTTGAGATTTCAGGGATTGCGTGTGGAGAATATATTTGGCAGGCCTGACTTGTCTGAGCTTGGTGAGAGAGGATCTAATGACAATTAATAAGGATATACATGTACAAGTTATAAAATAAAGAAAAAGCGCGAAGTTACAAAGGCCCGATCCTACCACGACGAGTTTTCAGGGAGTATCTTCTAACACTGTGTCAACCTATGTTAATACAATACCCAGACCCGAGTGTTTCAAAACTCGGCTTTTGGTAGGACNCTGAAATAAACACACTAACACACTGTGAAAATCATGCCAGTAGTAATTATTACTACTGGCATGATTTTCACAAGACATGGCCTTGACGTTTACTAATCTTTCTGTTTTTACAGCCATGCCTCTCCAAAAGTTTAAATAAAATAAGGAGAAAGTGTAGATACCCTTAATTATAACTCGCAGACAAACAATTGTGTGTGGTAGATACATAATAATATAAATACGATTGTGCCTCGATAATATGCGCACCAATCAATAAAAACGGAATTTTTTGATAGGTAATTAAATATTGTTTGTTGCAATTCTAATAAAGCTTGGTTCAAAATTACAGAAGAGAAATTCTCTTTTTAAGACGTTCTAGTTTCACCCAAATAATTGTTACTTATTATTGATTCCAGTCTCCAGATTGATCGAAGTAACTGTTTAATATTTTTATTTTGAAATAAAAATAATTGCATTATTTACTCGCCTCATCTGAATCGATAAACTAAATTTCATAACTTAACAAAAAACAAAAACAAACAATAATAATAACCTATAACAAAACTAGTAAAGTATAAAAATATATTGAAGAGAAAGAGATGTGCGATTTAAGGGAGTTCGATTCAAAGGGGTTTTTTTTTTTTTTTTTTTTTTTTTTTTGTTAATGCGTTCTTAATATCTAAGGTCATTTGAAACAGGGGCTTTACACTCCAATCTCTGGAAAGTTACAAATTGAAATTATCCACCCTAGGTTGGACCGCGAATGGCCAACATTGTGCTCGAACCTACTAGGTCACCCACCAAGTAAAACCTCTCTGGACGTTGCTTGACAACAGTGATCTTATGGGTACTGGTGTATTCAACGTGGAATTGACACTTGAACTATTTATGTATAAATTAAAACTTTTATTTTGGGGCTCTTCAGGGGCATGAATTTTACAGAAAAAAAAACATTTTATGAAGTCACGTATACTGCGGGTACAGTCCGTTATTAATTTTTCAGGCTTCGTACTCGGGAGAGTAAAAAATAGACACCCCCGTATACTAAGCATCTTATGTCCATGAATTTCTCACAGGGGTTCTTACTCAGGAACCTTAAGAAAATAGAACTTTTAACAGATTAGTTAGTTCTGTTAACTAAAGACTTTCTTATTTTTTTATTATTTTTTTTTTCTTAAAAAAAAAGTGAATTCTTGGTAAAAGTATTCTATGTTTATTCTGTGGATACTATGCATCTTATATCCATGAATTTCTCACAGGGGTTCTTACTCAGGAACCGTAAGAAAATAGAACTTTTCGTACTCGGGAGAGTAAAAAATGGACAACCCCGTATACTAAGTATCTTATGTCCTTTATTCTGTGGATACTATGCATCTTATATCAATGAATTTCTCACAGGGGTTCTTACTCAGGAACCGTAAGAAAATAGAACTTTTAACAGATTAGTTAGTTCTGTTAACTAAAGACTTTCTTATTTTTTTATTTTTTTTTTCTTCAAAAGAATTGAATTCTTAGTAAAAGTATTCTATGTTTATTCTGTGGATACTATGCATCTTATATCAATGAATTTCTCACAGCGGTTCTTAATCAGGAACCGTAAGAAAATAGAACTTTTAACAGATTAGTTCTGTTAACTAAAGACTTTCTTCTTATTTTTTTTTCTTAAAAAAAGTGAATTCTTAGTAAAAGTATTCTATGTTTATTCTGTGGATACTATGCATCTTATATCAATGAATTTCTCACAGCGGTTCTTACTCAGGAACCGTAAGAAAATAGAACTTTTAACAGATTAGTTCTGTTAACTAAAGACTTTCTTCTTATTTTTTTTTCTTAAAAAAAAGTGAATTCTTAGTAAAAGTATTCTATGTTTATTCTGTGGGTGCGAACACCCTAGTTCCCAGTCGGTTTTTTTTCTCAAAAGAAATTTTCCGTACATGCGAGGCATGTATGATAATAATATTCACCTTGGAGTATTATTTAATGCTATGCAGTCCACGCATATTTTTTTTTAAAAAAAGAAAATCATTGTTTCTCATAAAAAATTGCCGTACCGGGGGAAGCATTCATAAAAACAATATTAATTTCAGTAATGTTCAATGTATCCTAGACATTTTTTTATTTTGGGGGTCGTGAATGAAAATAATATTTACCCTCAAGTTATACTTAATGCGGTTCGAGGTATTTTTTGCTCTCTTTCTTATCAATATTTCATTTCAACTATGCTCCCTAATAAAAAAAAAAAAAAAAATTAAATCTTTTTTACTTTCCTTATCCTATAAAAGAAAGGTGTTCAATGCTAAAACACATTTTGAGGGCCTCAAAGCCCAAATCTAGAGTTTACGCTCTTGGTCCGCGCGTGTGTGTGTACCTCTGTGAACAAGATATTTCAAGAACAATGAGTGCTATGTCAATTTTTTTTTGTTCACAAAACACCGACCAATGGCTGAAACTCGAAATGATGGAGTTTCTTTGGTTTTTGGGCTCTGAAAAACCTGTTTTGGCATTGAATGAAAATTTTATCCCATACTAATATTTTTTAAAGGCTTTTATTTAACTTACTATGTTTTTATAGATAAGGAAGGTCGTGATATATTCACACCAGATTTTTTTTTCTCTTTGAAATTAAGCCACCCATATCTCCTTTGTGTTGTCTCTATCTCCTCATATATAATTTCTCCTAGAACACACATTTCTCCCGTATGTTTCTCCTGTTGTTGTTTTGTTTAATGCTACGTATTATTGGTTGATTTTTCACAAGGCGATACCTCCATCATTTCAGGCGAGTATTCTGATTGGTTAACTAAACAATTATTTAAACGAAAAAAACCTGTACTTCCTCCAGCAGTGTTGGTAGTGGTGCCACTCCCGGAAACACCAATAGATCCACCGGGACCAACACTAAATGGATCTGTTGTGGATTGATTTGACCGTAGCTGCTGAACACCACTTGGTCCAACTCCACTTAATAATCCTAATTGTTGTGATAGTCCATGATGAACATGGCCGCTACTATTTCCACGTCCTCCTCCAGAAGCGACGCCACCAACTCCACTCGTTGACGTTGACATACCTAAAATGTAAAAAATAAAAAAAGATAAATTTTTATTTAAGAGGAAATGGAGACTGTGTGGGGTAAAAATAGACAATTTGAGGTGATGAAAAGCAAGACGATTCCTTCCGACCCAACCTCCTAACCTTGCGCAGACTTCAACACGCATTTTTTTTGGAACCTAACCCAATACTACACCCAACACGTCCTACCCAACAAACTTGGTGTTCAATTCTATTAAATTATAGATAAAAACCTATTCGCAGACCTACCGAATGTACATACAAAATTTCATTAAAATCGGTTAAGCCGTTTTGTAGGAGTATGGTAACAAACACCGATTTCAAAATATCTTCTTCCGAAGAGGCCCTCACAGAAGTTTAAAAAAAAACGAAAGAAAAATGTCGGCATATGCGTTTGAAAATGTATTGTTATATATACAAGGAACATGATGGCACCTATGCTATGAAAAATTATGGTATTCTAAGCTCAACTATTTTTACTAAATTTTATTCTAGTTTTAAATGACTTACTATATAACCTAACTTTCAGGTGTCCACTGCCAGCTAACAAACGTCACCCAACGCTCGAGAGTGCACTTTTGTTTTTTGAATTTTCGCATTGGGGTCCGAAAAGGCTAGTTATGCCACTGCAAATGATATCACAAAAAGATATAAGAATCACCCCATAAGTACAACAACCTGTGATCTGCGTCTTCTGTTCGACTAAACCAGGGTTGTCCAAACTTCGTGCAGTGAACCACCTAAAGAGCTCGCGGGCCGCAGAGGTAAATAAAGGTAAAAATACTATGTACAAGTAGATTATTATACAGGGTGTTTGGCTATAAATGGGACCCCTGAATATGGTGGGTAGCTGGGATCAAACGGAACGCTTGTTACGAAATTCGTTAGTGAGCCAGACGAAGCATAGCCGAGTTACAGGGTGGAGAAGATCATTTTTGGACAACTTTCAAATTAACTTGTGGTGTGACCGGACCAAAAGTGTATGGACACTAAATCCTAGTTTTTGATGGCGGTGATTTCAAATATATTATCAAAATTTTAAGAAACTAAGCCAATCAGCTCGTTCACGTTTTGAGGTGGGCTATTTTTTTGTAACTATTATCTTATTTTTTATTGAAAATAATAAACCAAAATAACATCAAATTATTATGGTAACGCGTTATCCAGTTGGCTATGGGCCAAAAAGCAGTCGCCCCAGGCCTGGGGTAATTGAACTAGGAAATGTATCGATACACTCCTGTTCTTTGAAAGGGAGCCGAGACCAAATCGATCTACAAATACAAAATTATTTTTGAAATATACATGTTAGGCTCAAACCTCGAAATTGCTCATTGAGCGAAAAAACGATCAAAATTTGCAACTACATCTTAACCTCTCTAGTTGGGGGGAAGTTTTCTTTTTGAAAAAAAAAAATTGTTATCGTTCTTACGGCCATACCTCCCCCCAAAGGACCTTACCTATATGTAAAAGGGAAACTTCAATTTAAAGTCAACCTGGAGCCATTAAAACATTTTGCAGAATACCACATCGCAATGTAGTCGTTTTTTTTCGAGTGTTGAGCCTAACATACATTACGAAAATAATTGGTGGGTCCTGGAGGACATAGAGGATCATGCACGGATATAGCGGAGGGCCCGGGGGGCACGCCCCCCCCCCACAGGTTTTTAAGCGGCCGTGTTTCTCAAATTTCATTATACCTAATCACATAAAAAAAAATCAAATGAATGGTGATTCGCTGTGTCTTTTATCCCATTGAGAGGGGGGGGGGCGCAGACCCTAAATAATTCCCAATCCTGAGACTAACTACCTAGAAATACTTCAATAAAAAATCGTCAAAACTGTCATCTGTCATGGCACTTTTTTTTCGTCATCACGCTTATAAAATCCCGTATCACTCTTATGAAAGCTATTTGTGGTAAGCTCTGCAGCTTTTACCAAATTAGCTATCGTACCTCGATAAACATGGCATTAAAAAGTACTCCCAGGACTCGAACCCCCAGTCTCTAGGTTACGAATCCCTCCCCCTCCAAATTTTCTATTAGGTATATTGTGCGATTCTGCCCCCCCCCCAAAAAAAAATACAAGAGGGCAATATGCGCGCATGTAGAGGACCTCAATTTATGGAGGCTAATGGTGTGAGGAGTCCAGACACCGAATGAGGTCCAGATGGCCTTTACATACCTATTTGTTGTGAATGATGAGAAGATCCTCCACCACCACCAGCCGCACTCGATAAACCTAATTGTTGGGACGGACCATGGTGAGGTTTTAAACAATAATTATAAGATGTCTCTTTGCGAGGAGAACGTGCTTTGACTATGCGAACCTTTTCATGAGGATGGTGATGATGATGGTGATTATGGGGGTTCATCTCTTCTAAAACAGACGGCGCTACATAGGTGAAACCCTGGCGAGGAAAGAAGAAAAATAATTAGGTGAGTCGACATGACTCGACTCATAACTCGAGTCGAATAAAAACGCCTCATTTGATCAGAAAGACATAATAAAACCAATTGACAAAAGGGGCATCTACCAAATCAACGTCCCCAACTTCGGGGAATAGATTAAAAAGACATCACAATCAATCGTCACCAGAATAAAAGAACATTTTCCTTTAGTAAAACAACAAACACCCGGAAAAATATTTCTCCCTTTATTATCTTTATCAGTCAACAAAAAAAAGCTACTCGTAAGTCGACTATTTGAAGATATGCTATAAGTAAAAGCATCAAGGAAAGTCGACTCTTTGAAGAGTCGATCATTTCAAAAAGATGATTCGACTCGTGAGTCGACTCGTGGATGACTGGCCCATCCCTAAAAATAATAGTCATGAGTTTCAATCAAGCAATAGTAGTCGTGTCCGATGATAGTCAAATGTGTCTATGGGCCTTCTAAGTTGTTGTTATTATTATTATAAAACTGGTCTCTATTGAGACTGATTGCAGTTATTACCAAGCCCACCGAAAGAGGGGGAGAATGGGGGGAATCCCTCCGGGCCCGGGGTTTTCGGAGGGGCCCCGAATTCCAAGGTTAAGCTTTTACCACCTCGATTATCTAGTTTATACAGTTTAAAACTTGATTGATTTGATTCATCGATCATGATTTGTTTTAATAGAAGTAATTTAACATTATTAGTTTATATTATACATCATGGATACTTATATTTAATGTTTAGGTTATTTGCTTTTGAGGATTCATGAATTTTTGTATAGAAGCCCCTAACTTTTCAGTCCCGGGCCCGGATTTTCTCTTAGCGGCCCTGATTATCACTGCAACTTTTCTATTGTCAAGCGCGTGCTGTGAAAATACTTGACAGTTTGTTACTAAAATTATTAAATTATTTTTTAAAATAAAAATCCATATGAACGGCTGTGGCACTTTCGCTAATTACCTGGAAGACAAGATTGGCACTTTCACTTAGAAGTGACTCATCGGGTGAGTCTACTGGCGTCTGTCTGGTAAATTTGGTATCAAACTGAGAGACGTCATCTTCACCGCTCTGAAACAATCAAATAAGCTCAATTTAGATTTTTAAATTTATTATTCATTCATATACATACAAAGATAATATTCCCTAGCTAATAAGCTTCTAAGGAAATACTTACTGCAACTCACATCTGTTATTGAATCAATTTTTGACCTAGCCTGATAATATTCCCAAGCTAATAAGCTTCTAAGGAAATACTTACTGCAACTCACATCTGTTATTGAATCAATTTTTGACCTGGCCTGGGTTGGACCGGGCCGGGAATTTCCACCATCATCGACATTCCTATTTTACCGTGACCAATTCTAGTTATAACTTACCAAAGATGGTTTAAATGGAGGTTCTAATTTTCTGGTTAGCACATCTGACCAATTGATAGTTCTGAAAAATGGATGAACTCTCACAGCTTCTCCATCGTTTGGTCCGGAGCCTAATCTTTGGGATACTTGTCTTTTGAGTAGTCTTCGAATTAATTCTCGAGCGTCTGGCGTTAAATAGGGAGGTAGAATTAATTTGCCGCGAAGAATTTTCTCAATGGTTTTTCTTCGATTATCAGCTGTGAATGGTGGCTGGAAAAGAGAAAAAACGAATATGTATTAAAAAAAATCGAACATGACACCAGGCAAATATTCAGTAGGGTCGTAAACATAAAAACTCACATTTTCAGTCCTAGTAGATTTATCCAAAAAACTGGATAACCGTCTATTAGTAAAATAAATTGTAATTTCTTTGTGGTACACTCTTGTACCACAAAGAAATTACGATGAGTATTCACAATGTTCATCACAGCGTTACAAGGATTTTTTTCACTCTCCTATACTTTACTCTTGTAAGTATTCACAATGTTCATCACAGCGTTACAAGGTTTTTTTTGGACTCTGCTATACTTCACTATTGTGAGTATTCACAATGTTCATCACAGCGTTACAAGGATTTTTTCACTTTAAAAAATACCCTTGTACTAATTTTACCATCGACTACTCTATTGTTCTCACGAGACTAAGTGCACCCTGTAACACATACAAAATCGAAAAAATCGAAGATTTTTTAAACCTTGAAAATACCTCGCCGAGGATAGAAACCGGGCCTCCTGGGTGCAATTTCAGTGTGATTACCACTAGAACATTAATTTATTATGGAATTTTCTAATTTTTCCACACATCAATTTTTCAGTCAAATATTAAAATATAAAAGTTCAGTTCATTTATTTTTGCAAATCAATTTTTTTTTTTTTACCTTTAAGGCGCTTTTACTACAAGGTCATTCGCGCCGAATCCCTGATTCACAAGAGTCTAAAGCAGTCTACCCAATTAAGATAGACCACAAGAGAGTCCAACACCAAAGGGTCATCTAACAAGGACGGAGGGGGGAGGAGAGAGATCATGGCACCCGAAAGAGATGGACAGTGCAGGATATGCTGGACAGACAGCATAGCCCCAAATTGGCATATTGGAGGCGAGGTTTTATTAAACAGGAAACCGTGAGTAAGTCGGAGGGGTGAGGGGGCGTATTTTTCACTTTGCTGTTGTTGTTGTTAACGTTCTCAACGACTCTCACTGTGTCTCCAGGCCAAGAAAGGCGGCCTCTCCAACAGGATCTGTCCATAATGCTGACGGCTCTAGATTAGTTGGGTTTGATGGATAGTTGCTGGCTGCTTATGATTTACATCATGAGCAGCCAGCATACATAGACGACAACGATCAGATACTTGAGGGTTTAGCAAGGATTTATATACTAACTGTTTGAGGAAGTATCTGGAGCAGCACGGCTGGGTCCAACGGAGGAAAACACACAGTAAGTTGTCGTCGGAACGGTGTTGATGGTCTTTGGCCGTGCCCGAGGGCACGTGTAGCCCCGGTACGAAGAACCAACCATCTTGGGGGCCAAGATGGTTGATGGTCTTAAGTTTATTCGCTGGACTGGTGTTGGACCAAAAACTGGAGATCTCATTATGGATGATGGTTTTAATTAACGATTTAAAGTCATCAGGGCAACATAGTCAAAATTATTTCAATTTGTTAATTTCTTATAATGGAATCCGACAGTAAAATTCCGTCTTCCAAACATCTATTAGTATTTTACAAATCAACGCAGATGGAGTTCACAAAAAAAAAAAAAAAAAAANAAAAAAAAAAAAAAAAAAAAAAAAAAAAAAAAAAAAAAAAAAAAAATGACCAAATTATAAGTCGGTATTACATAGGAAACAGAGAAAAGTGCAATAATAAAAACAAAAGTTGGTTGAATGAGCAGCAGCAAAAATAAACTTTTACAATGTAGCTGTACGAAATATGAAAGGAAGAAAAAATTAAGAGCTCAAGCGGAAGCGAGTTATCGCACAAAACGACGATTTTTAGAGCCACAAATATTCTATCAATCAGTGGCGTATTTACACATTTGCCGCCTGTAGGCTATTCAAATTTTCCGCCCCTCCCGACCTTTACAATTCGATACCCTAGTTCACAATCATAATTATTACCTAATTTCAATTTTTGTAAATGAAATTGTTCTTTTTGATTTGTGCACTTTCGTCCTAATTACACCACCTTTTTTGCCGTAATTAATATGATCGATGTGTCAAAAAGAGGAAAACATTAGATTTTAATTAAAAATTTCAAGTCTGTTTTCCCTCTAGGCAGAAATTGTGAAAATCGCCATTCGGCCAAAATTATCGCTAATAATCGGCATTCCATGAAGAAAATTGATATGACTATGTGCCAAATTTCAATTTCTAGCTCTTACCGTTTCATTACTATAAAGTGTATTCGCGAAAACCGCTGAAAAGAAGCAAAATCTGCCAATGATAAATTCGATTTCAACCAAAAGTTTTTTGAGCATTCCACGCATAAAATTGTTATATATAGGCACTAAATTTTACGGTAAGCGACAGAAAACGGCCAATAAAAAAAAGATTACAATGTTTGAATGAACCTAATAGGATTTAGGTATATAAATATTAATTTCTGTATAATACATAAAAAAAAATTGGACAAAATTGGCTGCCCTTCAAATCTGCCGCTCTAGGCTCCAGCACTGCTATCTATATATTACAAACGGTAAATGATATCAAAAAATGACCGAGAATGAACCCCCTTAAAACCTAAATCATTAAGGAAAAATAGAAAATCCACTCCATCTTTATTCGTATCTCGACAATGGTAGATTTGCCGATATTTGCGAAGAAAAAAAACACGAGTAAATTATTTTGGTCAAAATCTGAGCGCACGGCAGTGCGCCAGGCCAAGTTCCGGAAAGCACCAGTGTATCTTTACACGAAGCAATTCACCAGGTTTTTCACACCGTCAGATATCCGGTTCTACAAGGGATAGATCTTTGAAATTTTGAACATACATTCCGTAGTATAGTACAATACTACAGGATAAACTTCAAAAGTTAATTCTAACCCGGACGGGAGATACGTAATTTCAAAGTTTGCACTTTTGGATACTCACTGACTGACTGACTGAC
>CM022882.1:2527858-2544982 GCA_012654025.1 Pachypsylla venusta | reverse complement strand
AAATCGTCAAAGTGAAATTTCCTGACTTTTCCAGGTTTTCCAGTATACTTTTCCAGATTTTCGAGTGTAATTTTTCAAGTTATAACACTGACCCACACCCACGTGTTTCACGTTATAAAAGAGTTACCAAATGCTGTAGGGGTTTAATTATATTAAACCCCTAGCAATAGTGCCGGATGAGAGATTATCTGAAGGGTATCAATATTGGCAATTTTCTAAGAAGTTCAGAAGAAAGGGTGATAACTATTTATTATATTATATTTGTTTTAAACCGACCTCGGTGGCCAAGAAGTTAGCACATCGGACTTCTAATCAGGAGGTCGGTTATTCGAGTCCAATTCTGACATTATTCACTGATTGCAATACCCTCTGCTCAATGTATTGGGGGATGGAGTCGTCACATCCCTACGCCAGAATTTTCGTAAAGAAAAAAAAGTCATATATACAACAAAACTGGCATTTGAGATTGAGAAAAAATACACAAGAGAAAAACGATAATAAGCGCCGCAGGCGAAAACTACTCAACACGTTGAATAAAAAAAAAAAAGCTCCCCCAATATCGATTCTTCATAATTTTGTACAACAAAACTTGCATATTGCAGAAGTGAAATTATATTTGAAAGAGTAATTTTTATGTTAAAACACAGAACATTGATGGTCATTCTGTGGTTTAAAACGTTTTTTTATGCCAACCCTGGCAGACATCACTAAATTTGAGAAGTATTAAGCAATCCTGTATAAAAGACCTACAAAACAAGACAACCTTAGTATGATCAAACCTTAGCAATGACACTGAATTGTATTGCAGCGCCACGTTCATCACAGACTGAGACAAACATTGTTAATATTCATGCTAACACAACTATAGAATTTGCTTATGCACAACATCAACAACATCCGCGATGACTATCTTCATATCGATATGGTGTCTTTAGTGGATGTTGAAATGGAAATTAAATCGTTAAAAGTCAACAAACCACCTGGTCCCGACGGAATTCCCCCCCCCCTTATTTTATAAAGAATGCGTCGATGCTTTCAAAATGCCAGTGAGCTTTATCTTCAATCACTGCCTTTCTCACTGCGAAATCCCTTAGAAGACTAAGTTATCCTTAGGAGACTAAGTTATCTCAGAAAAACAATCTTCTTAACGTTTCTTTACCATCTATTGGTCATTCAAGACGGGGATTTTACCCTCCATTCGCCGGAAACTTGCAAACCAACTACCCAGATGTACCTCACCTAGCCTTGGTTGGGCCGGAAAAATAGCCAGCATCAGAAGGGCGTGAACCCATGCGGACACCCACTTGACACAACCTCGCTGGACGTTGCTTAACTTCAGTGATCTATCGGGAACTTCAACGTGCCATAGAAAATTTAGCCGCTGGCTAAATTTAACCTTAATGTCATGGCAAAAATTTTCGAGGGCATTTTGTACAATAACATGTCTGCGTATGTTAGCGGTGTAATCTCTACCGTACAGAATGGTTTCGTGAAGGGAAGATCAACCGTAGGCAACCTCGTTGAGTTTTCCGATCACGTGGCCAGATCTGTCTGCGAACGTGGGGAAGTCCACTGTGTATATACGGACAGTGAGAAATGCTTCGACAAAATAAACCATGACGCCATTTTGAATAGCCTGCTTCAAAATGAATTCTCAAAACCTCTTGCCCAACTTTTTTCTAGAAAAATATACTTTGGGTACCTTGGTCATAAATCGTTTTCAATAACGCCAACGTCTGGAGTGGTCCAAGGATCAAAACTAAGCAGCCTTCTGTTTATTTTGACGTACAACGATCTACTAAAGAACATAAAACACTCACAAGTCCTCTTATATGCCGATGATCTCAAAATGTACAGGGTCATTCATGATCAAAGGTATTGCAATCTCTTACAAAAGGATCTTACCTCTCTATCTCAATGGCTCCAAAAAAAATCGGTTAAAACTTTTACCCTAAAAAATGTTACGCCATGATATAAACGAATAAAAGTAACCCATATAGACATACGTACTACATAAACAATACCCGGATTGATTATACAGATCAATACAAAGATCTGGGCGTAACATTTCAGTCAAACCGAAATTTCAAAAATCGTATACAAGAGATTACAGAAAAAGGCTATAAAAAACTTGGTATGGTCATCAGGTATGCCAAGTACATCTGGGATCCTGATGCCATTAAACTCCTATACCATGCCTATGTAAGATCTGTGCTTGAATACGGATCTATCATATGGACACCATCCACCCAGGTTGGATAGAATTAAGGGAGACGACGCCGACCCCAAATAGAATTGGGAAAAGATGAAGTTAAAGAAGAAGATATGATTTCTATTATTTCATAACTTCTTTTTTTTCTTTTTATTGACTAGGTACTAGTGAGAATTTATTCATTTAATGTGAGAATGTCAGTATGTCACTTAGAGGTAAACAATGAAAGTAAAATTAATATTGACTTGTGAATATTTACCTATTCACAAGTTTTAATTTATGGATGCGAAGCTATGACCTATAGAAAAGAAGATGTAAAGCCATACATTTTTGCAAACTAAGGAAATGCAAAGAAAATCCAATTCTAATCGAAGAAAAGTACCCATACCCTAACATCATAGAAGAAATAAAATGAAGAAGAAGACTGAATTGGGCAGGACATGTAGCCAGAATGAACGATATCACGATAGTAAAATCAGCATTTAGGGAAACGATAGAAGGATATAGAGCAAGAGGACGGCCAAGAACACGTTGGATTGACAATTTAAAAAATGGCATAGTAGACATGGGAATCAACGCAGAAGAATGGGAGGAGATTGCTAAAGATAGAAGAACTTGGTGCCAACTTGTTGAACAGGCGTATGGTCGATAAGGCCGCAGCCACGATAAAAGAAAGAAAATAAGAATATTTACCTAAAACTTTCCGTAATTCAAAATCCTGTGGTCCTGTCTTCTCCTTGCCAGTGTTTACATTTTGCTCAGATATATCCGTAGTGATCACATCATCCAGCCTGAAATGATCAAAATTGCATCAATTCATTTGTCGTCCATAAGTTAGTATAACCTATTCCCATCACATTTAAACCAGACCCTCCCTGTGGTGAATCGTCACACGTTTACGAAAATTTCAATTTATGAAAGAGATCTTTATATATAAAAGGCAATGTCCTGAGTGACTGACCAACGTAGAGCCGAAACTATTAATGCTACAGCCTTGAAATTTGGCAGGGACCTTCGTTGCACCATGTAAGTGTGCACTAAAATTTTGCAAAATTTTATTTTTAAGAGGTAGAAATCGTGAAAAGTAAACAATCCCCATAAGAAATACATTGGAGCGAGAGAGATAGCATGATACAAATGATACATCATTTAAAATATAAGCGGGCGAAGCCGCGATCGGGGGATGCTAGTTTCTTATAAATTGTTGGTCTGAATTTTTCATTCGCATGATACCCATCGTTCAGAAGACATAATTTTTTCCAATTCTAAATTTGTGTCCAAATTCTATTATTTTTTTGTACTAAATTCTATTTTCAATTTCTCTCCGACCGACGCGACGCAACGACAATCCCCAAGTATTTTTCCAATTCGTCGGGCGGTGCCGTGATTCCTCCTTCTTGATTTTACGTACGGTCAAGGTCCCCCCTTCCCCTATAAGTATATTGCAGGTAACTTACGATATAATTGAGTTTAAATTTGGATCGGGATCATATCCGACCTGAAAGTTAAAACAAAACAAATGTTAATACAGAAAGATGAATGAATTACAGCAATAAGTCCAGATCAGTAACGTACACCTACAACGTAAATAGCGTCCCCTTAGATTATGTGACCCAGAATAAAGATTTGGACCTCACATTTGAAACTAATCTTAACTTCAAAGCTTACTTTGAGGACATTGCAAAGGAGGGTATTCAAGACTGGGTTTGATCTTTAGGTTTTCTTAATTGATACATGATCCAGATGTTATCAAGTTACTGCTCAGGGTTTGAGGATTAAGCAGTCGTGGATTAAAAACGCGTTAACTAACTTTAAAAATAAATAAAATAAAACTTAAAATAATTTATTAAAAATAGAAATTACAATTTCGAATACTGTTCGCAAACACCGTATTTAAAACGCTCGAAAATACGCACGAATTAATCACTCACTGAATCACTTAGAAAACGCAACTTATCGATCTCGCTTCCAAAATTATACTCAATTATCGCTTGAAAAACTCGACTGAAACTGACTTCGTTTATCATTCAATTAATACTGACTTGTTTTCTACGTGTGTCCCTTATTTATACATCTCCATCGTTTATCTGGAAGCTTCGCGAATAAACGATCTTTCTAGTACCTACGTAACCCTTCCTCGTTGTTCTCGAATGAATGAGAAAAGTAAATAATACGTCATTCATAATTCATTCATATTCCCCCCCCCTTCACCCCGAACCCTCTCCCACAAGTCTCATTCAAAAACGAAGAAGGAGAAATCTAAAAATAGATAGGAGAAGTAAACAGGATGTTTACACAACATTCCATATACAGGTTGTTTACTTCACTACTATTCCAAGCCTTTGTGCGATCAGTAACGTACACCTACAACGTAAACAACAACCCCCTAGAATCCCTAGATTATGTGACCCAGAATAAAGATTTGAGCCTCACATTTGAAACCAATCTTCGGGCTTCACATTTGAAACTTCAAAGCTCACTTTGAATACATTACAAGAAAGAGGATATTTACAGTCCCTGTTTTTCAAAGAAAAAAATCGATCAACGAAAATTTAAATTATTTTCTAAAAATTAAAAGTCACCAAAGCCATTCATTTAATATTATTATTACATTGATTATAGGTTATTGATTGATCACATCCAACTTGACTCCTTGTAGATAATGATGGGTGAATACCAAGGGTACTTATTTTTCAGGAAATACCCCGGGTATTTATCTTGGTAAATACCCAATTTTTATAAATACCCGGGTATTTTCAATTCTAAAGTACTCTGGAGACCCTCATCTTCCCTCTCCTATTGATAACTATTCTGCTCTTCACCTCGAACTTGAAGAATGGGTGTTAGGTATAGAATAGACCTTGATTTGCAATTGAGTAGACATTGAAACAAATAAAAAGAAAAATTGTTGAGATAATTGGGGATGTATTTTTTTAAAAAAAAGTTCAATCTGTATTTTCTATATTGCAACGAATATACGACTTTCAAAACGGGCTTGAATAAACCATTAGGCGCTGTAAATATAAAAAAAAGTACTTATTCAAGATGCATAAATTAGAGAGGTGAGGGGGCGTATTGTTCGCTTTAGAACAGGTCGCTGATATTACTGGAGCCGACACTGGTAGTGCTCCCCTCGAGCTGACTAGCTCGAGGGAATAAAAGTATAGACGGTATAATAATCTCTATATCCATAAAATTCTCCTGTTATGTCATGGTGTTTGTCACCATACTCCTCCAGAACGGTTTAACCGATTTTAATGAAATTTTGTATGTACATTCGGTAGGTCTGCGAATAGGTTTTTAACTATCTATCTATCTATCTATCTATCTATCTATCTATCTATCTATCTATATATCTATCTATCTATCTATCTATCTATCTATCTATCTATCTATCTATCTATCTATCTATCTATCTATCTATCTATCTATCTATCTATCTATCTATCTATCTATCTATCTATCTATCTATCTATCTATCTATCTATCTATCTATCTATCTATCTATCTATCTATCTATCTATCTATCTATCTATCTATCTATCTATCTATCTATCTATCTATCTATCTATCTATCTATCTATCTATCTATCTATCTATCTATCTATCTATCTATCTATCTATCTATCTATCTATCTATCTATCTATCTATCTATCTATCTATCTATCTATCTATCTATCTATCTATCTATCTATCTATCTATCTATCTATCTATCTATCTATCTATCTATCTATCTATCTATCTATCTATCTATCTATCTATCTATCTATCTATCTATCTATCTATCTATCTATCTATCTATCTATCTATCTATCTATCTATCTATCTATCTATCTATCTATCTATCTATCTATCTATCTATCTATCTATCTATCTATCTATCTATCTATCTATCTATCTATCTATCTATCTATCTATCTATCTATCTATCTATCTATCTATCTATCTATCTATCTATCTATCTATCTATCTATCTATCTATCTATCTATCTATCTATCTATCTATCTATCTATCTATCTATCTATCTATCTATCTATCTATCTATCTATCTATCTATCTATCTATCTATCTATCTATCTATCTATCTATCTATCTATCTATCTATCTATCTATCTATCTATCTATCTATCTATCTATCTATCTATCTATCTATCTATCTATCTATCTATCTATCTATCTATCTATCTATCTATCTATCTATCTATCTATCTATCTATCTATCTATCTATCTATCTATCTATCTATCTATCTATCTATCTATCTATCTATCTATCTATCTATCTATCTATCTATCTATCTATCTATCTATCTATCTATCTATCTATCTATCTATCTATCTATCTATCTATCTATCTATCTATCTATCTATCTATCTATCTATCTATCTATCTATCTATCTATCTATCTATCTATCTATCTATCTATCTATCTATCTATCTATCTATCTATCTATCTATCTATCTATCTATCTATCTATCTATCTATCTATCTATCTATCTATCTATCTATCTATCTATCTATCTATCTATCTATCTATCTATCTATCNTTCTCAGAGCTAGCTGGTAATGAACCCAACCCGTCTCCTGATATTTGGTATTGCTCAATCTACTTCTCAGAGCTAGCTGGTAATGAACCCAACCCGTCTCCTGATATTTGGTATTGCTCAATCTACTTCTCAGAGCTAGCTGGTAATAACCCAACCCGTCTCCTGATATTTGGTATTGCTCAATTTGCCACCAAATTCTACACCGGGATATTATTATTAGTAACGGCAGTTGAAATAGCTCACGTCGATTCACCAGTACCTGCAATTGAAAGCTTGCGGATTTTGTCATTTCAGTAGGGGCATCGAACCACTCTCATATTGCACAAATTATCAGTCCTGCGGGGTTGACCTGCATAATTATGCCAGCCCAAATGGTTGGTGCTCACAAAATTGTGGCAAGGATAGAGAACGACATTTGGTGGGTTGCTGGTAGTGATGGTCTTTGGTTGGAGATAGTAAACTCCAAGTTGAATAACTTGGAGTTTACCAACTTGACCTGCATAATTATGCCAATCCGAATGGTTGGTGCTCACAAAATTGTGGCAAGGATAGAGAACGACATTTGGTGGGTTGCTGGTAGTGATGGTCTTTGGTTGGAGTTGGTGAACTCCAAGTTATCCTGGAACGTAGAACCAACCATCGTGAGGACCCGGGTTAAATCCTTGACTGGTTAGGAATTTTTTGGATTAATGCTTGTGATTTCGGGTGGCATTCTGCCTCGTGGGGACAATTGAGCAGCTACTTTTATGTGAGCAGCGACCAGTGGCGACATTGCCAGAGTAAAATTATTTGGTTTGCTAGAAGATTTAAGAGTTAATTAATACATAAGGTTCTTAATAATGCTGTGATGAAAAATTGTGAAAAGTTTGTTAGGCCTTACATACCAAGCACAGAGAAACTCTACAGTAATATTCTAAATTAGACAGAAATAGTGGCATCATCGTGTCCGATGGTGGCTAGATGTATGAGACTGCAGCCCAAAAGAAGTTGTTGTTTGCTGCAAAAGTTGTAAATTGTCATCAATACATCTAATCTTAGTGGCTAATAATTGACATAGGCCCCAAGAACCATGTCAATCACAACCATATAAGTACGACAGTACTTATATGGTTGTGATTGACTTTTATTGTTTTCTATATTGTTTTACACCAGCAACTCAGGAGGACTCGGTCCTTGAGGATGTTACCCTCAAGTAACATTTCACAATCTCAAGTATGACCTATTTTCACTACTGAAGTTATAATAACCGTTGTGGATACCAAATTAATCTTTCATTTAGCTCAGGTTTAATGTTAACGTTTGCATTGCGCAGAGGGGTCCTCCGTCCTGAACAAAATCCTACCTATTAATCGTGAGCGAAAAAATCTCGGATAATGTTAATAAAGTTAGCGAGGTCAGTGATAAAACCCCTGAAATAGCTTCCGGTGTCATACCGGAGGTACCTCAGACGTCGATAAGCGATATCATTTGAAAGTGTGTCTCCCCCACTCCCACGAGGCCTGCGTTTGACGGAGGATTAATTTGGTACCAACAAGTGGTACCAACAAGTGTTATTTCTATTTTCTACCAAGTAAAAGACCAACTTCGAAATACTAAGGGTGACCGGAAATTTTTGGGGCCAAAGGGGGACGTATATTCTTGAGAATAATTTCCTACATTTACCGGTTCGAGGCATGGCCGATCAAAACGTTTCCTAACCTCTCCTGGGGGGGGGGGGTATACAATTACCGGTAAAAGTAGGAAATAGAGGATTTTTAAAGATTATATCCTACTTTTACCAAAGACTCTGGTAAATGTATACAATTACCGGTAATTGTATACAATAACCGCATTATCTACTTTTACCGTAACATATACATTCTGAAAATAGGTCATTTGAAGAAATTACGCCTTCATAATAAAAACTATTACTACATCATTAATAGAACCAAAGTCATTACCATACGATTAATAGAACCAAAGTCTAAGTGTGTCATCAGTGCTATTAGAAAAATTTCAACAATTCCAAACATGTGACAAAATGCAATCATTGTAAATTTTGTATGTCCGTTCATATTTCATAATAACACTATATTAGCTTTGGGCCAGAAAAGATGGAAAGGAAACGTTCACTTGAAGGATTTGTTCTTTACAGTTCAAGTTCAGCTACGTGAACTGTTCTGCCATATTTGTTCATCGTTAATGTAGCCACCGAGAGGTACAAGGCCGCTTCATTAGTTGTCAGTCTAAAGACCGCGTAGTTACAGAAGGTCTGGTGTTGGGAAGGCCATGCAATCCAGCCTTTAAAAAAAAATCTGCTTCAAACCGTTCGTTGTCCGTTCATATTTCATAATAATACTACATTAGCTTTGGGCCAGAAAGATGGATAGGAACCGTTCACTTGAAGGATTTATTCTTTACAGTTCAAGTTCGCCGAAGTGAACTGTTCTGCCATATTTGTTCATCGTTAATGTAGCCACCGAGAGGAAGGCCGCTTTATTAGTTGACAGTCTAAAGTCCGCGTAGTTACAGAAGGTCTGGTGTTGGGAAGGCCATGCAATCCAGCCTTTAAAAAAAAAATCTGCTTCAAACCGTTCGTTGTCCGTTCATATTTCATAATAATACTACATTAGCTTTGGGCCAGAAAGATGGATAGGAACCGTTCACTTGAAGGATTTATTCTTTACAGTTCAAGTTCGCCGAAGTGAACTGTTCTGCCATATTTGTTCATCGTTAATGTAGCCACCGAGAGGTGTAAGCCGCTTCATTAGGTGGCAGTCCAAAGCGTAAAAAAAAAAAATCTGCTTCAAACCAAAGATTAAAACTATGTCCAGATGACCGCGCGGTTCGTAGGATCAAATGAACAAATCGATACAAGTTTGTAGAACTAGTACCGCGCGGTCATGTATACAATATGCACTATTTAGATAGATCTTGTGCCGCGCGGTATCATATGAACAAATCGATACAAGTTTGTAGAACTAGTACCGCGCGGTCATGTAGACAATATGTACTATTTAGATAGATCTTGTGCCACGCGGCCCGTCGTACCGCGGGGTACCGCGCATTCATCTGAACACAGCCTAAAAGTCATCAGCAAAATGCAGCATCTACGGAGTTTCTATGTATAGATAGGTACTGTGATAAGCAAGCGAGGGTTACCATGCCTGGAAAACCTTCACTCAGTTATTACTTTTGAATTTACAGCTGATTTTGTAGGATTAATATTTTGATTTTTTAGCAGTCCTCCTGGTCTAGTGGGTATCACACTGGCATTGCACTGGTAGAACCCGGGTTCAAAATTTTCGACTTTGTGTATATGATTTAGGGGTACACTCAGCTTCTGAGGACGATTAAGTAGGTACTTTAATGTGAGTAGCTACCATTGGCGGCAATAAAAGAGTAAAGAGATTAGAAGATTGAAGAGATTATTAGTGCAGGGGTGCTTAGTAATGCTGTGGTACCCAAAAAAAATTGCGAAAAGGACGTTCGGCCTTTCCACAAAGAAATTCTACATTTATATATTTTGAATTTTTGATTGAGTACTTGAATTAAATAATTTTTAATCAACCGAAGGCGTAATTTTAAAATCCTTACTTCGATAGGAAAAATAGGTCATACTTGAGATTGAGAGACGACTTGAGGGTGGTGTCATCCTCATGTGACAAGTCCACCTGAGTTGATGGTGTAAACTAATATAGAAAGTAGCCCTCCAATATTTCTATGATTGACATGGTTTTGAATACCCATGCAAATTATTAGCCTTAAAAGTTAAATGAATAATAACTATCATTAAAAAAAAAATAGCAACAAACAACAGATCCTTTAGAGCTGCATTCTCATACATATGGTCACCAACGAAAACGATGATGCCGCAATTGATACATAAACATAACTCCGAACTTCTAGAATTCGAGTCTTTTGATACAGGTTTTTTTGTTTAAGGAAAGATTTTAAACATTTTAATATTCGTCGGATCGACTTTTTTTTCCTATTCAAAATTAGATATAAAATTAATGGTAAAAGTAGAAATTTTGATAAGAAGAAAGAAGAAAAGTTGATAAAAATATATCAACAAAAATAATATGTGATTTCAAAAATAGAAATATAGAAAGAATTAATTTAATAAGCAGCACTGAATGCAATAAAGGAATGTCTTGACTTTAGTTGTTTTTTTTTGTTTGAGGAAAGATTTTAAATATTTTAATTTTCGTCGGACCGACTTCCCCCCGCCCCCCTTTTTCGTACATTGATTAACGGATTCAATAAACTATTTCAATCCTTATGACTAAATTACGATTACCTATACTGTATAGTAATGTTACAAAGGAAGTACTTCTTTTAAGATTCGTTAACTTAATCTGATAAGTGAACTTATTTAATAACTGGACAGCTCTTTTGGAGAATCGTTCATGACAGAACAAATTCTAAAAATTTATTCATTCAATCTTTCTGGGCCAGACATAAAAAAAAATATTTCGCAATATTGTCTAACTTTCTAAGTCTATCACAGTGGGAAGGTTGGGTAGCATATTATGCTACTCTGAGGACGCCGGAGTAGATGTTGATAATCATGGCCCCTTTCATATCCTATGTCTATCTAATCCTTTATGGACAAGGAAACAAATAAGGCAGTACACGTACTCATTAATCTATAATAATAATTAAATGATTTTCAAGTACAATGAAATAATGTAGCTAACAAAGATTTTCATTATGCCATCATTTTATCTAAAAGAAACATGTTGAGGCGAGGTAAGAGGGCTGTTTGTTCGAATACTAGTCACAATAGATCTAAATAAAGGTAGCATTGATAATTGCAATCAGTCTCAATAGAGACCTGCAACCAGTTTAATGATAATAGAAAAACATGTTCGGTTTTCATCGTAATTATTTACGACTAAACCTGAATATCCAAAACTCCTATCATCTTACCTCTTCGACATCTATCGTATCATCAGACGATTCTTCTGTATTAAGTATTTCATCTCCGTGAATTATATCATCGATATCAAAAACACCTGCCATTATCTAATACATAAATAATAAATTTCACTAAAAAATAATATTCAAATTAACATTTAACAAAAAGAATTTGTAGACGAAAATTTAAATTGTCTAAAGAAGTTTTAATATTAAATTGTTAATACAACATAACTAAAAGAAAAAATAACTGATTTATTATATTCATTTTAGTTAAATTGATTATTTGTATTGATAAAGAAAATTAAATTATCAATGAACCACGAGAAAGTTATCTTTTTCTTTTTAAATTTGTATAAAAATCAACACGATTTCCATGCGACTTCCAGATTCTAGAGGCAAATATTTTTGAGATTTTGAGTACGGTGTAGATACCTATCAAATTGCAAAATTTCAAAACAAACATATTCAAAATGGTGGAGGGTCTGAAACCGGGGAGGAGTGTCTGGCAACAAAAACTTATGGTTTTCAAAAATCCTCTAGAACCAGGGAGGAGTGATGTCTGGCAATAAAAAGTGTCTAGAACCGGGGAAGAGTGTATGGCAATAAAAACCTATGTTTTTTAAATTCGCTTTTTATTGGCCGTCATGGGTCCATATTGGACGGTTATACATACGCAATAGAGGAATGGCCGTATAAACGTTTCCTAACTTCTCTAATTGGGTTAAAATTGGTTTAAATAAATTCAAAGGGTTGCCGGACACTCCTCCCCGGTTCCAGAACCAAATGCTGGATGATATGCAAAGAGGGAAAAATATGAGAGATACTAATTGTTGATATTATTTGAAGCCAAAATATGTGAATGAGCAGTCATATTTCGTGTTGTTCAACTCCAATGAGTTCGGTTTTCTGTACCCTTTATTATTTTTTTTTAATTTGGCTTAACGTCTCTTTAACATCTATTGGTCATTCGAGACGGGGGTTTCACCCTCCATTCGCTGGAAACTTGCAAATCAGCTACTCACATTGACCTCACCCAGCCTAGGTTGGGCCGGAAAAAAAGCCACCAGCATCAGGAGGGTGCGAACTTGAGATGACACGATATATTTTCTTCCGATGTATCGATATATTTTTCACGATATATGGTTTCATATATCGACTTATTAAATTTTCTCTATCCCTTGCCCTTATTTTAAATATTAATTCAAAATTTTTTAAAAAGTTTATTTAAAGAAAATTGCAGCGTAGAGAGGTCATTTTTTCATACAAAATCGGTTACAAATTTTTGATTACCCTGAAGGAACATCCTGGCTACGGTTCTAATAAACCTGGGTAGTGTGTACTGAAAACCAAAACCAAATATTAAACGGAAATACCATAAATACTTTTATTGGCTGCTTTATCCTGCAGAAATAGATGAGTGGGATTTCACTGAACACAATTTGCTGCTAAGCGCTACGTAAAGTTGCATGCTCCGATGTTACTTCAGAATTAAATGAAATAGTATTTCACTGACAGCAACTTTTCTTCGTTGTGAAGCAAATGGTCATTTAGAAAAAAATGTTTGCTATGTGCTGCGAAAAAAAAAACCTTGCACACAAAGGAATCCCATCCTCAGTCTCTCGAAAATTTAAACCTGTCCATATAAGTAGCACTAATTTTGCTATTCAATTAATTTCATAATACTTCCTCTCCATACTATTATCACTCCTTGGCTTGGATGAAGGGTATGACTCCGATGAGAACCGTAGGGTCCTCGAACAAGACAAAAATCCCACGTTTAAAATATTTTTCCCGTTTAGGCAGCAGGGGAAAAACAATCTTTATTGCTCATCAAGACATGGCCGTAAAAACGTTTCCTAACCTGTCGAGAGGAGTTAAAATATGTCAATAAAGCTAACAAGTAAACATGAAAAGTTAAAAACAAAAGAGAAGTGAANTTATTTTATAGTGGTGCGTTTAACTGCCATGGTCATATGCACCAGTATATAACATAAGTAATTATGCAGTTGTCTGCAATCACTCTTACATGAATTTTTTTTCTCAATTGTTGTACTTTCACTTTACTCCATGTGAATTTCATTTGAAATTTTTCTCCATTACTGTACTTCACTTTACCTCTCTGAATAGAACATAAAATATTGTTTTATTAAACAAGATTTCATCAAACGAGAAACAGGATATATTGTTCCCTAAAAAAGTCCATGCATTTTGATGACTCGAACTCGCGCCCTTTGTATTACTAGGTATGTACGTCACTGTTATTTTAGACAACGCAGTTTCAGATAATTGAGGAAATTACAATTTCAGAAAAGTAGGTTTCTACATAAATTTTTTCCCCAATTATCACAAATATTAACCATTATTCTATGAAGGAACCTTAGTCCACTAGATCGGTTCTAAGTCCAGAAACGTAGGCCCGACTTTAATGGTTTCATTGGAATACTGGTTAAAAATTACACCGAAAATCATTATCATTTCTATTTTGTGACATACTGGGAGGATATGCCAGCCATAAGCCGAAATTTCCATGTAAAATCCTATGGGACAACTAGAAAGTGCAAATATTTTGCGATTCTCTTTAAACTGACCAAGTGTAAAGTCGGTATTGTTTTAAGAGAATTGAGACAAAAAAAGGGCAATACTAAATTTAAGTGTGGGATGAACAGCAGCAAAAATAAACTTGGCCTCAATAATAGATATCACTACTTTCATGGGTGGAATTTTTCGGAAGAGTGGTTGAAACTTGGCCTTTTTTCAATGATAATTTTTTTGTGAGATTTATATAACCGAAAATTACTATCATTTCTATTTTTTGTGACATACTGGTAGGATATGCCAACCATAAGTCGAAATTTACATGTAAAATCCTATGGGACAACTAGAAAGTGCAAATATTTTGCGATTCTCTTTAAACTGACCAAGTGTAAAGTCGGTATTGTTTTAAGAGAATTGAGACAGAAAAAGGGCAATACTAAATTTAAGTGTGGGATGAACAGCAGCAAGAATAAATTTGGCCTCAATAATAAATATCACTACGTTCATGGGCGGAATTTTTCGGAAGAGTGGTTGAAACTTGGCCTTTTTTCAATGATAATTTTTTTGTGAGATTTATATAACCGAAAATCACTATCATTTCTATTTTTTGTGACATACTGGTAGGATATGCCAATCATAAGTCGAAATTTACATGTAAAATACTATGGGATAACTAGAAAGTCAACATCCATCTCTAGACTCGACTAGACTGATGCTANAAGCTTTTAACAAATTAGGTATCGTACCTCGATAAACATTGCATTAAAAAGTACTGCCCAGGACTAAAACCTCCGGTCTCTATGTTACGAGTCCTTCCCTCTCCCGCCTCCAAATTTTCTATTAGGTATATTGTGCCCCCCCCCCCCCCAAANTGTTCCCCCCCCCCCCCAAAGAAGAGGGCTATATCCGCGCATGATTATGGCCCTTCAGAATTCTTGGGTCAGGATTTTCACAAAACGAAATTTATGCATAAACATAAACAAGGCACATTTTAAAGACTGACCCTCATTTGGACATGATTGCAATCTTTGCTCAGCACACTTCAATTTATTTTAACAAAGGCTTGCTACCACTAATAATACTAGGTATAGATCTTCAATGATAATAGGTACCCCAGGTGGGTAGCTTTAGAGATTATCTTATTGATTTATCCAACAGCCCAATATTTAGTGTGGCCACAGGTCATTTGACAAAGAAATTTGGCTACCTGCTTTTTCTTTGTGCAACCCTTTGATTGTTATAAATGCGTATTACCCAAGTATGGTACAAGAATGTTTTCGTATGGTGAAAAAAATGTAACAATCGTATTTTTTGTTCGATTTTTGGATTCTACGTACCTTACCATTCCCCTTTTAGACAGGATAAATGAAAACGGCTAAAAAACGGCAAAAACCGCCAACGGTATATTCACACAAAAGTTTTGGGGCACAATTAAACCCCAAACAGAACCTATAGTGTGGGTCAAATGAAGTTTTTTTTGTTACATAATGCAGTAAAACAGGGCTGCGGAGCCGGAACTGGAGTTCGGAGCCGTATGATTTTGTATAAAGGAGCCGGAGCCCCTTTTTCTCATAAAGAGGAGCTGGAGCCAGAGTTTTTATCGACGGCTCTGCAGCCAGGGCTGCGGAGCCAAAGCTAAGGAGCCGAGTGATTTTGTATAAAGGAGCTGCAGCCGAAGCCCCTTTTTCTTATAAAGAGGAAGTGGAGCCGGAGCCAGAGTTTTTATCGACGGCTCTGCTGCCAGGGATGCGGAGCCAAAGCTAAGGAGCCGTGTAATTTTGTACAAAGGAGCTGCAGCCGGAGCCCCTTTTTCTTATAAAGAGGAGCTGGAGCCGGAGTTTTTATCGACGGCTCTGCTGCCAGGGATGCGGAGCCAAAGCTAAGGAGCCGTGTGATTTTGTATAAAGGAGCTGCAGCCGGAGCCCCTTTGTCTTATAAAGAGGAGCTGGAGCCGGAGCTGGAGCCAGAGTTGTTATTGACGGCTATGATGTAAAATGAAGATATTTTTTTCAATTATATTCACTTTATTGGAAAGAATAAACATTCCCGTTGTTTATAAAACACGATTTCATTCATATGCCTTCGGCTAACTTCGCAGTAGCGAATCCTGTCGACCCAATTTTTCAAGACGATGTTGAGAGTTTCGGGCTTTATCTGACGAATATTCAACTTAAGGGCCTGAATCGTTTGTGGATTGTCCACATAAGATTGATCCTTTTTCGGTGCTCCACAAAAAGAAATCCAACGGCGTTAAGTCACAGCTTGGAAGCGGCGAATTGACATCGCCACGACGGCTGATTACACGGTTACCAAATTTGGTGTGCAAAAGATCGATCGTTTGATTGGCGGTGTGGCATGTGGCTCCATCTTGTAGAAACCAAAGGTCGTTTCTGCCCATGTTCCCAATTTCTGGCCATAAAATCGGTAATCAGGCCTCGGTAGCGCTTTTCATTGACGGCGAGTTGGTGATCGACGGCGAGGTGATGTTCTGGGATTAAGTCACAAAATTTCGGCTACAGCATTCACATTGTCGACTGTGCGCACCGTACGAGTATGTGGACCGCGAATATTGTCCACGAGTATGCCCGTCTCACGAACTTTTTGCACAAATTTGCGAACAGCGGGCGCGATGGGTGCCTCATTTCGGCCAAAATTTCTTTTCAAAATTCGAACCGTTTGAGCTACACTGCACTGACTTTGAAAATAAACTTCGAATATTTCCCAACGTTCAAGCGAAAACGATTCGATTCATTCCACGGAGGGATGATACTGACTTTTTGGTGATATTGCGAACAAGAGAGAACTGTCAGTGTCATAATATCTAAGTCAACGATCATACGACGTTCAGTACACCAGTTCCTGTCAGGTCACTGAAGTTAAGCAACGACGAGCGTGGTCAGGAACACCACGTATCGTTGGCTC
>CM022882.1:2453528-2467929 GCA_012654025.1 Pachypsylla venusta | reverse complement strand
TGTAAACACTGTCAAAAGACATTTGTCTGTGTGGGATGTCAGGAAGGACAAAGTTCTGGTTCAGAATAGATTTCCTAGGGTCTAGCGATTTTTTTTATATTTTCATTTACATTATTTTATTCCTGGGATTTAATTTTATTTTTATGTAAGATAATAATTGATTTAGTTTATATTTTTTTTGTTTTTAATAAAGTAATAGCGACTTATTGTAATAAAAAAAAATCATTTTATCCTTTATTTTGTTTGCGGGTACTTTGTGGCCCCCTTGGCAATGCACGTAATTGAATAGAACTTGGCAATCCTAGGGTTAATCAAAAGATGCATATCACTATGCATTTGTAACATATGTATCTATGCAGTTAACATGATAATTTCTGATCCTGGAAATGCAAATTTATTGCATCCTGTTTTATACATATAAATATGATGTTACCTTTGCTGTATTTTGTCAAGTGCATATTAATATGAGATTCACTTCACGTGCTATAATCTCTGAATTGAGATGCATTTCTAATTTCTAAGGATGTGTTACACATAATTTGAACAAGAAAGATAATCCGGCATTCTTAGTTGTTAGCAAACTCCTCTTAAACAATTTAGTTTTTAAATTCCCAATGTTTCTACAAACTTCGTCAAAAGAAAGTACTAATTTCTGTGGTTTGAGATCGGCCCTGTTGTATTGAGTAGCCACGATTAACAATGTTCACACCAATTTAAATTCATAATCCATCATTCTTCTAATGACAGATTTTATTGTTATTGCGGATGAGGCCGCGAGAATCAGGACCGAGGACGAGGTGCTCTCTCTATTGTACGACAGGATACATTTTAGTGACAGAAATTGTTAACCCTTGGTTAGATATGGTTCCGAGAATGAGAACCGAGGACGAGGTGCTCTCTCTATTGTACGACAGGATACATTTTAGTGACAGAAATTGTTAACCCTTGGTTAGAACAAAAACAACAACAACGCTGTTATTTAAGTCTGCCTCTTCTCTTCTGTCAATTGTCCTCGCCAGTACAATGAGATTCTTAATTACGAAACAAAAACTTCATTTAACCAATTTCCACACACACACACACAAAACAGCAGAACCGCGAGAATTTATTTATAGTGGTATAGCCGACCACCAAGTTGGGACATCAATGATTCTATTGCTTTATTGAGTGAGTACGGCTGAACTCAATCAATAATTACAGTGATACGGGCATTTCGACAGCAATAAATTCTATTATCACTTGGACGATCAAGTCCATATTGCTATCGAAATGCCCGTTGTACGGTAAAAATATCATTTCGTCTTGAACTGACTGATCCGAAGGGGTCGGGAGAATTGGGCGTGAGTTATTCTGCCTCTACACTGCAGAATATTGAAAATGTCAGAGTTCTAGTTTCAGTAAATCTCAAGATATTTTAAGTGGAACAGACAACATCGTTTGCTTATTATACTGTTGGAAAAAAGCTTGGCTCCCTCTGCTAAACCTAATAAACCTAAGCACAACTTGATCCCAAGTATCAGTAAAGCAGAGACAAAGCAGTTTCAAATTTTTCCAGATCGGATTGGAATTGTGTTATCCTTTCGGACACATTGACCATTCATCATCATGGGTTAACAGTCGTAGGGCTGGTTTGCAACAACTCGCCATGAGTTCTTGATACTTGAGAATCCTTACGGATAATGCAGTTTGCAAGTGATGAACCATGAACGACGTCATCTCGAGGCCAGGAACATAAACAAATGAAATCATACCGCCAGAGTTGAATGTCGACAGCGATATAGATAGATATAGCTATGATATATTCTAGGGGGGATTAGATCAGTTTTGGAGAAAAAGTCCATTAGTTCCGAACTATTATAAGACCAGACAGAGCCTCTTTTACCACAATTATCTGATCGAATTGTTACATCAAACTTCCTACAAGTGTATCCAGCAGACAAAAGCAATAGTCCTCGAACCTCTCACAAAACCGATGTATGATTTGCATGATTTTTGTGATGTACTGAAGAGATTATTTTACATCAGAACTCATCTATACCGGATCTCAATAATAAGCTGCATGTGATTATATATGACATTGAAATTTTAATCCATAAAAATAATGGCTCAAATTAAACTTAACAAATTATAGGTACGCAGATTGAAATAATCGCGACCTAACTCAAAACAATTCACCTTTAAACTATGTTCAAGAGCATTAATATCCACAATTCAGAATTCCAGATATAGGTAATGGATGCGAGACTCTATATCAGAATCTGATAAAAGCTTTAATTATAATTGTCAAAGCCTATTTTATATACAGAGTGCAACAGAAAAAAAGTGTTTGAACCGGTTTGAAACTGGACTGAGACTAGGTCCTTCAAATACGGTGAAATGGGAACTCGAAGAAAGTGATTTGAGTGAATGTGGAGCCATCCAAACTATGAGACATCTCCTTACTTCTTACTTTTCCCAAAATAAATGTTACAAATGAAGATCTAGCCAGAGTAAATGAAAAGGCAGTAGATGTGGCAAGATATTGATTGGGAAGAAAAAATGTAATCGCATTTGTGGTCCGAACACGGAAAGTAACAGAAAAAAAGAACGTTTTCGAAACCATATGTTCTAGGGGTCAAATAAAGCTGGCATCCCACTGAGTGCAACATTTTTCCTTGCAGCGTTGCGAAGCGATGTCCAATATTGAATTTTCCCCATGTTCCTTCAGAATCAAATCGGATCGAATGACGTGGAGAGCCGCATTACTTCGTTGCTACATCGCCCGCAGAAAAAAATCATTGCTGCCTATGTGTTGCGAAGCAAAACGTTGCGCTCTGTGTGATCCCAACCGAACACTTTTTTAACTCGAACAAACCTTTGAACCAGTTTCGAAATATTTACAAACGTTTTTTTCCTTTAATCGGGAAATTCGAAAAACCTTTCTCAAATTTTTGACCTGACCAGGGTATGACCCTCCACTCGTATGGTCCTGTAGAAATACAACTGGTATCATGAGAAATGAGACAACGTGGTTTGCCAAAAAAAGCTATGTATTGAGAAGAAACAGCGAAGACGTTTCCTAAACTTTTTGTAAAGTAAACGTATTTCCCTTGTGTCTCAAGTCTCTTAACACAGATTATAACCTTGAAAAGTTTAGACGCAAGTATACGACCTTTCCATAGGAGAACCAGTTTCCCACACCAAAATAAAACCAGCAAAAGTGATGGTGTTTAATGAAGAAAAATAAATAAAATTAACTTACAATACATGAGGCAATTGATTCAGCAATTCACTTGGCGAAGTTGGCACTTTTCTAATGAATAATTTCTTTCCATCAGTCGATCCCATGGCAATGCTTGCTAAACTTTTATTTGCAAAATTATTATCGAACAACGTCTTGTTTTTTTGCGAATTAATTCGATTCACGTCTGTTGTAGAATAACATTGTGAAACGCGTTTATTTTTATTTAAAAATATATCACTGTTATTATTTGGGGAATTGATTTTTAATGAGTACAAACTTGGTGACGTTGAGTTTGATGATGGAGGTGGTGACTTTAAATTTGGATTCCATTTACTTATATTTAATGTTAATTTATTTGATGGGTTGGTTCTGCTAGTAGGTTTTCCATTGATTGTATTACTGTTTCCTTGAGAGTTTCCATTCATTTTACTATTTCCATTAGTTTTTCCATAAATTTTACTTTTCCCATTTGCATATCCATGGTATTGACTATTTTCATGAGAATTTCCGTTGTTTTTATTAAAAAGAACACTTTCGATTGCACGTTTATAATTAATTTTCTTTTCACTTTTTATATGATCATCATTGACATTATCTTTTACTTTTCCTTTTTTATTAGCTATCACACCTTCAATCTTTTGTTTGCTTTTTATTTCGTTTGTATCATCAATGAACAATGGTAGATTTTCATCTCTCGACTTGTTTTTCGTTATCTGATCATCTTCATTCCTTCCTGATTTATAATAATTTGTTTGTAATTTTTGTTGATTATCTTTTATTTGATCACATATTGAGTCGTTTGAGCTTTTATTAATACTACCATCTATTTTATTTTGAGAAGAATATTTTTCTATACTTTTACTAGTTCCTACAATAGGTTTATCAATGAGTTTACTTTGATCAACATCTGATACAACCCTATCTAAATTTTCTATGATTTCCTTTGATTTACTATTGTTTTTGTTTTCATTTTTTAATATCACAGCATTCGTTTGATTATTATTTTTTATTGCATTCTGTACTCCTTTAATGTCATCAATGTTATCAAATATTTCAGTTTTAATTGTAGGACTAATTAATTGATTTTTTTTAGTTTTTGTGTCTTTAACAGGATCAATCAAGAGTTTAATTTCATTCTCATTTTTTGTTAATTTTTTATTAGTATTTTTAGAGATTTTATCCATTTTTTCCGGTCTCTCAAAAAGTGGATATATTGACTCTTCCTCTGATTGCTTTTATTTTTTCTAATTCTTCTTTAGCTCAGGAATTTTCTTTTATAATTACAAACAATTATTTATCCAATACGCTAACTAATTATTATTCTGCGCTTCAAATAGTAACCGGGAAATCTCNTTTTTTAGTTTTTGTGTCTTTAACAGGATCAATCAAGAGTTTAATTTCATTCTCATTTTTTGTTAATTTTTTATTAGTATTTTTAGAGATTTTATCCATTTTTTCCGGTCTCTCAAAAAGTGGATATATTGACGCTTCCTCTGATTACTTTTATTTTTTCTAATTCTTCTTTAGCTCAGGAATTTTCTTTTATAATTACAAACAATTATTTATCCAATACGCTAACTAATTATTTTTCTGCGCTTCAAATAGTAACCGGGAAATCTCTAAGAATTTTTTCTACTAGGTTTATGTATCTAATATATTAGGTCACAATAAATCTAAACAAAGTTCGTTAGTGATAATAATTTCAATGAGTCTCAATAGAGACTTGCAAACAATTTAATAATAATGTTTAACGCATAGTTATTTTTTTAAAAAAATCTTTTTTCACTCTTAAACGAATGTGTACTAATTCAGCTTCTTGCAGTTTGATATTCTGATATCGAATTTCACAAAGATTTATTTTCCTTTGAACTACTTCTATTCTAGTATGTTGCCTAGTAGATAAAAACTACATTCAACAAGGTCTTTTTTGGTCTATTATTATTATCAATAATGAACCTTTTAGATTCAACCTTGATTTCTTTTTTTTTCAAATCCACTGTTACAATTTATTGAATTTTCTTTTGTTGTGGGTTTTTCCTTTTTCTATTTCAATGTATTTATTATAAACATTATATTTCCTTGGCAGTCCTCGTTCTTTGATCTGGTATCTTCTCTCTGCGTGTGATCTATTCAACGTCATTCAGGTTTGTTTTGTTTTCGTTGCAATATGAAGATGGCTATTGTTTGTGTTTTTGTTATTGTTTCTTGTTGAGTTGGAATGAACTAACGTCATCTGAAACAAAATCATTATCATAATTATGTTATTGATTAAATGAAGTAATTCTAGTGTTGAAAAAACATTTTTCTTTTAACGTCAGTTTGTATATACCACGATGACTCTCGAATACATTGTCCGATTTCAATGAAATTTTGTTTGGACACATATACAGTATGTCTCAGAAGTCCTGCACGGTGCTCACAACTTTGGAACCGCTTGGAATTTTCGAATTCCGCTTATTTCTAGGGATAGAAAAGGGTCATGGCCATTCGAATGGTAATATCAGTATGCAGGTTCGAATCCTGGAAGTGGCTTTTTTTGACACAAAGTGTCGATTTCTCGGGAAATTTAAATGGAATGGTACAAATATTTTTTTGAAGAATACAAGTGTGAATAATGTATTTATTATAAATTAAAAAAATTTACCTCCTATATTACCATTTTTATTTTTTCAAAAAAATAATCAGGGGCGGAGCCAGAGGAGTTCAAATCCAAAACTTGTTACACCCTGTATAACGGAAACCAAATTTAATTTTGATGTAGAAATTCGTTAAGGATGGCTCAAAANAAAAAAAAAAAAAAAAAAAAAAAAAAAAAAAAAAAAAAAAAAAAAAAAAAAACAATTACTAACCCTCACACTCATTCACAACAGAGCTGTATTAATGAGAAAATTTCTACAGAAAAACTGCATATTAAGATCATATCAATTAATATGCAGTTTTTCTATTGAATGAGCAACACCCATTCATAATTTATAATGTAAAGGGAGGGGGGCGTGGGAGGCTTTCATTTCAAGAAAGGGAGGCGCGGTACCAAAAAATTTTGGGAACCCCTGCACTAGCGTAATATAAGTATGCTATAAAGATAAAGTGGCGTATAACATATTTTTTCTTGGGGCCCCTATCAATAGCAGTTAGATAGGTCACCCTTGTTTTGCATATGATTTAGATGACATTTCATATGTGCATTTATTATATTCATAGAACAGAACTAATCTATACAGTATGTCCCAGAATGACCAGACACCCCCCTCCTAAAATTTTGAACGACTTTGAATTTTTGAATTTTGAAAGCTCTAGGGATAGGAAAAAAACCATGGCCAATCGAATGGTTATGATGAGATCCAGGTTCGACCCCCGGAAGTGACTTTTATTGACAAAAAGTGTCAATTTCTCAAGAAATTGAAATTTAATGTTACCAATATTTTTTGTTCAAATAAAACTGCAAATGAAATAAAGAAAAATTTTCCTCTATATTTTTTAGAAAAATAATCAGGGGCGGAGTTAAAGGGGTCTAAAGTTTAATTTTGTTACACCCTGTATAACGGTATTTATTTTAAACTTTGATGTAAACGTTGCCTTATTGTGTTCCAAAAAAGGTTTCTCATCTACCTAAATCATCAAAAGAGTACATATTATTTTTATCAGCGTCGTAAGTGGACTAGTGATGTGATGCGGACTCGGGCACTTTACTCGAGTCAACTCGAGTCCCGTCGTACTCGAGTCGACTCAAGTCTGGCAATCTCGTTGGCCTTGACATACCTTCGGGAGGAAGCCGAAGTAAGGTGGTTTTTTACGACAAACAGTGATAAGTAACACTGTTTGTCGTAAAAAACCACCTTACTTACACCTAAGAATTTTCCTTACGAGTACCCGGGACTCGAGTGAAGTAATTCCCGCATCTCAATCTTCTACCTCCCCCTTTGCCTTTACTCGTTGGCCTTGACATACCTTCGGAACAAAGCCGATGTAAGGTGGTTTTTTACGACAAACAGTGATAAGTAACACTGTTTGTCGTAAAAAAATACCTTACTTACACCTAAGAATTTTACTTACGAGTACCTGGGACTCGAGTGAAGGAAGTCCCGCTCTCGCATCTCAATCTTCTACCTCCCACTTGCCTTTACTCGTTGGCCTTGACATACCTTCGGAAGGAAGCCGAAGTAAGGTGGTTTTTACGACAAACAGTCATAAGTAACACTGTTTGTCGTAAAAAACCACCTTACTTACACCTAAGAATTTTACTTACGAGTACCTGGGACTCGAGTGAAGGAAGTCCCGCATCTCAATCTTCTACCTCCCCCTTGCCTTTACTCGTTGGCCTTGACATACCTTCGGAACGAAGCCGAAGTAAGGTGGTTTTTTACGACAAACAGTCATAAGTAACACTGTTTGTCGTAAAAAACCACCTTACTTACACCTAAGAATTTTACTTACGAGTACCTGGGACTCGAGTGAAGGAAGTCCCGCTCCCGCATCTCAATCTTCTACCTCCCCCCTTGCCTTTACTTGTTGGCCTTGACATACCTTCGGAAGGAAGCCGAAGTAAGGTGGTTTTTTACGACAAACAGTGATAATCAGTGTCGTAAGTGGACTAGTGATGTGATGCGGACTCGGGTACTTTACTCGAGTCAACTCGAGTCCCGCCGTACTCGAGTCGACTCAAGTCTGGCAATCTCTGACTCGAGTCTACTAATATATGTGACTGTGACATAAGTGTATCTACTCAGGTAAGATTAATGAGTCCATTAATAGTATGGAAAAATTTTACTTCCGAGTAACTGGGACTCGAGTGAAGGAAGTCCCGCTCTCGCATCTCAATCTTCTACCTCCCCCTTGCCTTTACTCGTTGGCCTTGGCAACATTTTAGTCAAAAAAGTAAAAATATTAAACTTCTCATTTCTTACACAGCGGGGCCAGGGGAATGAGAAAATTTCAATGCAATAACATAGGAATAACTTGCATCTAAAACTAATGGTATTTCCTAAGCAATTACATTGAATTTTTCCTATTCCTCTGGCACCGCTGTGAAAGATTTGGCTTATCGTCTCTTTAAAATCCATTGACCATTTGGGACGGGAGGGGGGTTTAACCTCCATTCGCTGGAATCTTGCAAACCAGCTACTCACATTGACCTCATCCAGCCTGGGGCGGGTCGGAAAATTTGTCAACATCACGAGAGCGCGAACCCACGTGGACACCCATAACACCTCTCTGAACGTTGCTTAACTTCAGTGATTTAACGGGAACTGGTGTATTCAACATGCCATATAAACGCTGGCAAATTCCACACCATTTTGATTCGTATCACAACTATGGTGGATTTTCCAATATTTGGCCAGAAGTAATTTGGTCTACAAAAGTAATTCTACAGTCCATGGAAAACACGCATACCTACGAAGTTGGGGTCATCAGTAAATACTAGCATAAAATAATTATGGTATAAAGTGTCGTAACAGTTTTCCCCCCGAAAAATCCTCGTGGGCCCCTCTTTGTATCTATTCAGACTAAATGAAAATTTATAATTTGCTGATTAGTCTTTGCCTCCAGGCGCCCCGAGGTAATATTTTAACTGAATAAGATCTACAGTTCATTGAACTACTTGTTATTTTCAATAATAAACCTTTAGAATCAGCTAAAATAATCCGTTCCTCGTAAGATTGACACTTAACGACTAAAATAATCCGTTCCTCGCAATTTTGCCACTTAACGACTAAAATAATCCGTTCCTCGTAAGTTAAACGCCACTTAACGATTAAAATAATCCGTTCCTCGTAAGTTTGCCACTTAACGACTAAAATAATCCGTTCCTCGCAAGTTTGCCACTTAACGATTAAAATAATCCGTTCCTCGTAAGTTTGCCACTTTAAAAGAATCGGTTCCTCGCAAGTTTGCCACTTAACGATTAAAATAATCCGTTCCTCGTAAGTTTGCCAGTTAACGACTAAAAGAATCGGTTCCTCGTAAGTTTGCCACTTAACGACTAAAATAATCCGTTCCTCGTAAGTTTGCCACTTAACGACTAAAATAATCCGTTCCTCGTAAGTTTGCTACTTAACGACCAAAATAATCCGTTCCCCGTAAGTTTGCCACTTAACGACTAAGATTATCCATTCCTCGTAAGTGTGCCACTTAACGACCAAAATAATCCGTTCCTCGTAAGATTGCCACTTAACGACTAAAATAATCCGTTCCTCGTAAGTTTGCCACTTAACGATTAAAATAATCCGTTCCTCGTAAGTTTGCCACTTAACGACTAAAATAATCCGTTCCTCGTAAGTTTGCCACTTAACGATTAAAATAATCTGTTCCTCGTAAGTTTGCCACTTAACGACTAAAAAAAAAAAAATTCTCTGCCTATTTTAAAAAAATTCCGAATAAGCATTTAATATCTCCAAAGTTTCGTCGATTTTCAAGCAATAAAATTGTGAATTAAACATTTAAAAGTGAGTTTTTTCGTATTTTCCACCATTCAATTGTGCAAATTAACCTTCTACTTTCAATTAATCATATTTTAAGTTAGGTTAGTTGCTCAGAAAAAAAATAATAGTATCTGTCTGGTCCCCCAATGATAATAGGTCATTAGCGAAATGCGAGTTTCTACACAGTTTCTATGGATACTGTGTGAATCATGCGAGGCATACCGTGCTAGGAAAGGGTTATAGCTAAAGGGAGTAGGCACAGAACCAAATATTGGCATGGATCCAGGAAAGCAACGCCGATCACGCACAATGCCGATCCCGCCTAGACTTCGAAATTCGAACGGAGAAAAGTGAGGAAAAAATAAAGGATGAGTCGACCCGTGGATATACTAACACTAATCCTTACCTAGATAAATAAGCAGTCAGTATACATATAGGCATTGAGAAGCAACTCTTATCTTTGAGTTAGCATCCACCCCTATTGTTGCAAATACAAAAAATCGAATTGTAAAAATAGGTTATTTACCTAAATAATATCAGATGAAGAATAAATAATTCATGCACAGCTCAGTTATTATTTTAATATTAATTTGTAATTACTTTTACTTGTATTAAACTCGGTTGTTATTATTTCTTTAAATAAACTAGAAACTAATAGTAGTCAAGGCAACTATTATTACTGGCAAAAGGTTTTTATATTTAGATACCTACCTACATTAAAACTACCTATATAAATATTTATTCACAATTTTTAAATTAATAGAACTCTTATGAAATACAAGAGGCGATATTATTCGCTAGAAAAATATCTTCAAGATATATAAAATATTATTAAAAAAATCATTAATAAAATATTTATAATAAGAATTGACTTTCAGAAAAGGATTGAAAAATTAAGCGATTTTAATAGTTTAATAATTTACGACAAAATTATATACAATTTTTTATTGATGAGTTTTTTTTTAATTTAAATTTTAAACTTTACCTACAGTTAAATATTTTTCTGTATCGATAGTAAATGGATTTAATTATCAGCATTTTAATTAATATTATTTNATGAGATAGCATTCAGTAACACCCATACCGATTCATAGTTTATAATGTAAAGGAGAATGGGCGTAGGAGGCTTTCATTTCAAGAACAGTGGGCGCAGTAACAAACAGTTTGGGAACCCCTGTTCGAGATGATGCTCAAAAACTCTCTAGATTTGAAAAAAAAAACCTCTAGATTTTTTGTGAATTCCACATTGCATTTAACGCCTAATATACGGGGGCAGCGTACATATAATAATATAATACATATCAAAATACAAAATATTATGTGTTTGATCATGCCATAATGGTACAGTATACATTGATTAAAATAAGTTGGCCGATAGAATTGATAAAGATTAGAGAATTCTCATAATAGAGATAACAAAAATATAATCAAGAGATGGTTTTTGTAATAAAAAGCATTTGATATTAATAATAAAATAGGTTTTGGTTCAGTTTTTTGAGCTTTGGTTAGTTCAATACAGCTTAAAATCCAAGGTCATCGGTTGATTTTTACAAGCGATAAATATGAAAGAAAAAAAATCAATAATGTAATAGATAAAATATAGTAAACTCAAATTCTAGAATAACAGGAAACCTCTAGAAAACCCTCTAATATTTTCCCCTAAAAAAATCCGTCTGACGTGCCCTCTGAAAATTTGAAAAACCTCTAGATCTAGAAGGAAACCTCCGAATCTGGCAACGCTGTACTGTATTCTAAACCGTAGGGTCCTCGAACAAGGGAAAATCCCACGTTCAAAATATTTTTCCCGTTTTCAAAATATTTTTCCCGTTTGGGTAAAAAAAAATTTGGTCAAGCNAAAAAGATTGAAATTTGGGGGGGGGGTCTGTACTCCTCATACCCTCCCGGGTATGAGGAGTAAAAATGATATGATACGATACCTATATGATACCCACAAAAATCGTGACATAATAACACAAAGATATATGTATTTCTTTAAACATACAACATGAGATTTCAGGGAAAACATTGTGTTTTCAGATCCATCCCCATCCCGTACTTCTGTTCAATGAAAAGTATGTAAAAATTACTTATCGTACCTCATTGAATGTAACCTAACCTAACTACCTTCACCTGGGCCGGGGCCTTTGAATGGAAAACTGTCATTGTTACGATGCGATGTAATGAATAGAATGTAGGTATTCAACTGAAACTAGTTCAAGTCTATTCAACAAATGAAACGACCTTGTTCAAAGGTCCAGTTAGCGTTTTAATTTAATTTCTAAATGACGCGTTGTGACATATCATGATCAGGGGCGGATACGGGGGGGGGGCGAAGGGCGATCGCCCCCCCCCCCAAGAGGCCAGATTTTTTTTTCATTGAAACAAAAAGAAAACACATTCTGTTATCATTTTCCTAATAATTTGTGTATAAAATACGAAAATACATATTAACTAATATATTCACTAATAGNTAATAGAGTATATTATGATTGCATTTCTTGGGATCAGTGGGAACGCTGAGTTCTTTTCGAGCAGTTGACGACATGCTAATCGGAACCTAACTTTACTCCGGAGTGTTTATTGTCTGCTCATATTTTCCAAACACATGTCTCTGTAGACCTCATTCACCTAATAAGCCAATTCAATGAATAAAAATGTAATTATGTAAATCTAGAATTTCTTTGTGATAATTGTGGATTTACGGGCACAAGTAGTTCTGTGAACTATAGACCTCATTCACCTAATAAGCCAATTATATTATTAAAACTGTAATTATGTAAATCTAGAATTTCTTTGTTGTAATGGCGAATTCACGGGCACAAGTAGTTCTCTGAACTATAGACCTCATTCACCTAATAAGCCAATTCAATGAATAAAACTGTAATTATGTAAATCTAGAATTTCTTTGTGGTAATGGCGGATTTACGGGCACAAGTAGTTCTGTGAACTATAGACCTCATTCACCTAATAAGCCAATTCAATGAATAAAACTGTAATTATGTAAATCTAGAATTTCTTTGTGATAATGGTGGATTTACGGGCACGAGTAGTTCTGTGAACTATAGACCTCATTCACCTAATAAGCCAATTCAATGAATAAAAATGTAATTATGTAAATCTATAATTTCTTTGTTGTAATGGCGAATTCACGGGCACAAGTAGTTCTGTGAACTATAGACCTCATTCACCTAATAAGCCAATTCAATGAATAAAAATGTAATTATGTAAATCTAGAATTTCTCTGTGGTAATGGCCTCTTCAAAATGTTTGTGAGTATCGACGCATTAATAAGAACCTCGTACTAACATCAATCTCTAAAAATCAAAAACTCTGAGTCTATAATTTTCCGACCCCGCCGGAAATTAAATCCAGGTCCCCCAAATGCAATGCCAGTGTGGAACCCACTAGAACGAAAGGACTGCTTCCAATTGAATATCATGAATAACTACACCAAATTTCATCAAAATCGGATAAGGCCTTCGGGACACGCGACACAAGGCCCGAATGGAGCAATATTTTTTTTCTGAATGGTGCAAGAGTTTTTGGGAATAAACTTCGAGTTTTTACCAAAAAAACAACTTCATCATCGAGGCATGGCCATATGGCCAATCAAAACATTTCCTAACCTCTCTGATTTGGGGACGTTCATCTTAACCCTTATATTGATAAAATAAACAAACTTGTTCTTCTCGTGAAGTCGCTTATCCCTAAAAACTCTTGCACCATTCGGGCCTTGTGCCGAATCCGCCTTCGAGAGTTTGGTACAAAAAGACAGACAGACAAACTAAAGAAAAATAGTGGTTTTAAATATAGACGACACTTCTTTCAAATAATAATCATCGGTGAAGGTACGCGATTCTCGATCTGAAATCCATCATGCCATGAGTGCGCTACCTTGTGATAAGATAAATAATTAGAGGGGAAATTACCGTACGTGTACCATCAAAATCCCCCCTGAAGTGGTATTTTTTATTTACCGTACACTTCCTAGTATGAGTATTCTCCTAATACAATTTATGTAAATACTGATGGCTCTTTACTTGACGGCACATTTTTTCCCATTTCTATCTTTACGTGCTTTCTCAAAATAAGGAGGAAAGTTGTGCAAAAATAGCACATTGTATTCTCCAAAAAAAAATATTTGGGAATATGAAGAAGAAACGGCCAAGTAGCAGGCAGAAGAGAGAGCATAATGCACGTGAGTAAAGAGAGCGTGCATAGTGAGTGATGCAAGGAAGTGTAGCGCGGGTGTTGTTCGAGCCCACCAATGAAATTCTATGTATGACCCACAAGACAGGCCCGACGAGAAGAGGGGGAAATGGGGAGAATCCCCCCAGGCCCGGGATTTCCTAAGAGGCCCGGTGAGAAAATTATCATAATGAAATTTTCATATTTTTTTCTGAATAAATCAACTTAAAAGTTTTGAAAAAAATTCAAGCACACAAAATCAGAAGTTTAGCGATAGTGAGCTAATATGGGACAATGACTATTGCAGGACACTGATTTTAAAATATAGTGCGACTTTTCAGCTTGTACAGCAATCATAAATATTGGTATATTTCGTAAACATTAACATCTGATAATCGAATTATTTGTTGCCAAGAAGAAGTGTACACGCCTTTTTACATCAACTAAGTGAATTGCCTACTTTTACTTCTATTACTGCCCATACGACGATTTTAGATGAAAGAATAATAGAGGGGCCCGTAATTTTTTCCTCCGGACCGGATTTTCTGTCTACACTGCCACAAGCCATTAC
>CM022882.1:2422885-2436648 GCA_012654025.1 Pachypsylla venusta | reverse complement strand
TCTATCTTTTTCTCCCTAATCTATAGACACTCCAATAATTCAAAATTTGATTTCTCGCACAGAAGCTCTGATGATGTATTCAGGAGAACATGAAACTAGTTAGGTCAATTTAACAACTATTTAATTTTTAGTCAAGTGAAGATATAGTACTTTTAACCTTCAATAAAATTATTCGTTTTTGAAGTCGTGCCAACCAACTAAAGATTTCTATGATTTTAATTTCAGACTGTTCTCCCATTGCCCAATGTCTTCCCAAAGAACTCCAGCATCGAACTTTCCATTCTGAACTATTAGTGGAATCTGTTTGGTGTTCATTGAATAATAGCGGAGCTTTTCAAAGTTCTTTCGTTAAGAAATGTCATACTTGGGGTACAGCTTTGTATTTAGGAGTAATTCTTATCAAAGCTAAAATACCAAGAGTGCCCAATACACCAAAGTTGAACACAATGTTTGATACGTTCAGAATAGAATGGAGTACAGATTTGTGTATGTTTCTATTAGATGTGATCAAGTAAGTAACCTCATCTTTATTATTAAACTGGTCGCAGGTCTGTATTGAGACTGATTGCAATTATCACTGCGACATTTCTTTAGATTTATTGTGACCAGTAGATTTGGATGGAGTTAAATTCGAATCAACAGCCTCCTGGTTATGAATCTACCGCCGCAATCTACCGAGCTACTGAGGTTGTTACCTCTTTCTTAGCATAATCCTTGTACAAGAGGGAGTCGATTCTTTATTAAGATCTTTGATCTCTTAGGGTGCTCTCAGACAGCCGCTTACTTACATATCCTATAGCATATCACACATTTTCTTTTCTTTTAGTAACCACAGTTCAGATTGAACCCTCTATATTGTTGGGAGGAAAGCTTGGCTCTCTGCCAAACCTAATAAACCTTAGCAAAACTTGATCCCNATTAAACCAAGAGTGCCCAATACACCAAAGTTGAACACAATGTTTGATACGTTCAGAATAGAATGGAGTACAGATTTGTGTATGTTTCTATTAGATGTGATCAAGTAAGTAATCTCATCTTTATTATTAAACCAAGAGTGCCCAATACACCAAAGTTGAACACAATGTTTGATACGTTCAGAATAGAATGGAGTACAGATTTGTGTATGTTTCTATTAGATGTGATCAAGTAAGTAATCTCATCTTTATTATTAAACCAAGAGTGCCCAATACACCAAAGTTGAACACAATGTTTGATACGTTCAGAATAGAATGGAGTACAGATTTGTGTATGTTTCTATTAGATGTGATCAAGTAAGTAATCTCATCTTTATTATTAAACCAAGAGTGCCCAATACACCAAAGTTGAACACAATGTTTGATACGTTCAGAATAGAATGGAGTACAGATTTGTGTATGTTTCTATTAGATGTGATCAAGTAAGTAATCTCATCTTTATTATTAAACTGGTTGCAGGTCTCTATTGAGATTGATTGCAATTATCACTGCGTCATTTATTTAGATATAATGTGACCAGTAGGTGGGGATGGAGTTAGATTCGAACCAAAAGCCTCCTGGTTATGAATCCACCGCCTCAACCTACTGAGCTACTGAGGCTGTTAGGGAGTGGATTCTTTATTGAGATCTTTGATCTCTTAGGGTGCTCTCATACAGCCGCTTACTTACATATTTTATGGCACAGTGGTCCCCAAACTGGGGGGAGGGGGCGTGAAGGCAAGCCAAGGTGGCGCGAGACCAGTGGAATTATTATCATTTAGTTGAAATATATGTACACAATTTTTTTTACAAAGGTAATTTTATTGAACATGATGTTTGTTCAGCAGCACATTAGCATTTTTGAATGAAGTAGCGCATTCAGCAAGACATTAGCGTTTTGAGTGAGATAACATTTAGCAACACATTAGCGTTTTCAATGAGACAGCATTCAGCAACTCATTAGTGTTGTGAATGAGATAGTATTCAGAAACATCAAAGAGGAGGGTCTTGAGAGGCTTTCAATTACAGAAAAGGTAGCGTGGTTCCAAAAAATTTGGGAACCCCGGCTATAGCATGTCACACGTTTACTTTTCTTTTAGGAACCACAGTTCAGATTAAACCCTCTGTATCTATATTTAGTAAAACTGAACACGGAAAATAAGAACCAGTTATTTTGATTTTTTTACAGCTGTTGTCAACAATACACACAGAGCAGTTCTAAACTAACCAATAAGAAAGTTCCTATTTTGAAACCAGTTGTACCGTCCAATTCAAATGAGCTGTACATTGCCTCTCTAGTATCTAGTCTACATTTTACAAATGTTAATTTATTTTATATTTCTGATCATTTAGGTAAGTCAGTCTATAGAAAAAAAAAAAAAAAAAATTGTTGAGCAACCCTGGGAGAATTTGCTTTTTCGAAGTTTACAAAAATATCAAAAAAAAATCAAGTTATCTCAAAAACGAGGCACTTACTCAAAGTACACGTGTAAAAAAAGATGAAAAATGCGAATAACTGGAAAAACAAAGCTTTTATTAAAAAGTTGAAGGGAACATTTTTGGTAGGTATTGGCATCTAGAATCAGCCCATTAATTATTGTCCTCCTTAACTGGGACACCCTGTATATCCTCAGAGATAATATGATTCTGCCCCCAGTATCATATTCTTAATTGAGGTAGTGTTATTTCGATGTGAATGAGAGTGGTTGACATTCGCTTCCGAGAGCGATAAAACCACTGATTTCAAAACCATGGAAAAAAAAATTCGTCTTTGGCAAATTTTTAGTCATCACACCATTACAAGATTGGGCCAAAAGAAAATCAGTACATCATTCTTAATATTTACATTTGGCCAATTCTTTTGTTCTAGTATGTTTGATGTGTCGAGTGGATAGTCTGTCAATTGAAAGTGGACTAACAAAAGCTTTGATTACTGTGGAAGGAGTCAAAGTGTCCTCCGTCACTCCGTCCAAACATCAGTTTGTATGTTTACGATGTGAAGAAATTAAGGTAAATAATATACATCTGGTCTTAGAGATAAATAATGGACATTGGCCTCTGAAAACTATGTCAGTTAGCACATTATTGAGCCAGCGTCAATGGTACATTGAATATACGAGTTTTTATTTACTATTCAAATAAACTAAAAGAAAACAACCAAAAACACTTTTTATAATTATTTATAAAGAAACTAGTTTCGAATTATTCGATTCATCATCAGTCTAGCAGAGTCAATGGATGGAGGTTAACTTTGTATGAATATAAATAGTGTTCTTGGTAAGGGTTTTGTTTTATTTTAATTTATTTTAAAAAGTAAATATTTTTTTAACATTTAGCATGTTATTGAAATACACCAGTTCTCGTAAGATCACTGAAATTTAGCGACGTTCAGGTTTTACTTTTTGTCCTAGTTTGTAAGTTTTCAACAAATGGAGGTTAAAACCCTCGTCCCGNTAATTATTTATAAAGAAACTAGTTTCGAATTATTCGATTCATCATCAGTCTAGTAGAGTCGAAGGATGGAGGTTGACTTTGTATGAATATAAATAGTGTTCTTGGTAAGGGTTTTGTTTTAATTTAATTTATTTTAAAAAGTAAATATTTTTTTAACATTTAGCATTTTATTGAAATACACCAGTTCTCGTAAGATCACTGAAATTTAGCGACGTTCAGGTTTTACTTTTTGTCCTAGTTTGTAAGTTTGTAACAAATGGAGGTTAAAACCCTCGTCCCGAAAAGAACGTTAAACAAAAAACACATTAATTATTATTAACATACCACGATAACTCTCGAACGCCTTTTCCGATTATATTTGGTGTTGATATTCATTACGTTCATAGAATTAGCTGATTTTTTTTCGCTCAACGTCTCTTTAACATCTATTGGTATCTTTAACATCACCCTATTGCAATGATTTTTGTTTTTGCAGGAAGTGTGTGGCTATGTAAAACTCGTGCGTTGTGAATACAAATATGTTGGCCACATACATTACGATTTGTGCGAAGATCTGTTTTTCTGTTGGTCAATGAATTTACATCTCAAATTGATGACAATGGTAGAGGAGATATTGTCGTTCATGCAAAACTTGGAATGTTGTAAAGAAAAGGGCGAGCAGACATTGTCTATTGATGAGAAGCAGAAGAAAACTCCAGTCATTCTTGTTACTGTAAAAGCAAGAGTTCAATTTATTATTCAAGTGTCTAAATTACATAGCATAACGTTAGAAACAGGTAAGTTGGGAGCAGACAGATATTATTATTTTTTTTCTGAGCAACTAACCTAACTTAAAATATGGATTAATTGAAAGTAGAAGGTTAATTTTCACGATTAAATGGTGGGAAATACGGGAGAGCTCACTTTTAAACGTTTAATTAACAATTTCATTGCTTGAAAATCGACGAAACATTGGAGAAATCAAATGTTTATTCGGATTTTTTTTTTTAAATATGCAGGGAATTTTTTTAGGGGGGGGACTAGGGTTACCAGATAAAAAATCGCAAAATCAGGGCAATTAAAAAAACCGTGTCAATTTATGATATAAAAAAGTAGGTATTCAGGAGTTTAACATATACGTGGAATACAGTCAGTGGTTTGTAAATTGTTGTCCTTTACAACTAATGCCCTTTTTTTTATTATAATTATTAATTGTGGCGGACTTTCCTTTCGAAATTCCAAGTGCCGCGTCCACTAGTTAGGACTATTGCACACCAGTTTTTCCACTTGTCTCTCTGTAGCAAATACGTACTCAGTTCGATGTTTGCGCTTTAATATAGCTAGTATTTACTAGCCTTGTTCGGGGTGCGGCACTTGTTGATTACTTATCCACATATGTCTAGTATCTTTCACCCACATGTCGTATTGCCGTACCCTTCATTAGGGGTTGGAGTGCAGCAACGATTCTACTGGGTTGGAGTATATCTCTTATAAGTTCACAACCCGGGAACCCTAGCCTTCTGAAGCGTTGTAGCGCAATTTATGGGCAGTCAAATATGATGTGCGAAGCCATCTCCTCTTTCCCTTCACACATCCTGCACACCACTGTTCCCTTGTTGACCCCCATAGTTTTTAGGTGTTTCCTTAGAGCAGATTGACCCGTCAGCAGCCCAATCACCAGTCTGTCAATACTTTTCAGAGCTCTGCACTCTGATAATCACCTCAATCCACACTACCTCCATCTCTGCGCACGTTATTTTTATACAGGTGATTTGATACTTTTAAAGAGTATTATTGTGTGATTTAGAAAAAGTAGGACATTTTTTATTATTTTCGAAAGCAGGACATCTGGTAACCCTAGGCCGGAGTCGTTATGTTAGATTGCCAATTTTAGTCTCATATTCACCAAACTTTGTTTTAATATGTTTCTAAAATTGTAAATTTAACAAATAAGCCTGAGAATGTTCTTTAAAACAAAAAGTATATCTTTCTTATTATTATAAGTAGTTATTAAGGGACTGGTCACCTTAACCTGAAGTTTGTTTTCAATAATTCCGTAAAACATTTTAAAATCTACGCCTGTTAAGCTGTTCAGGATTTGTTGGGAGCTAATTTCAGCCGGGTTTTTGGTAACCTAACCCAATACTACTCTCAACACCTCCTACCCAACAAACTTGGTGTTCATAAACGTAACCTAACCCAATAGTACTCTCAACACCTCCTACCCAACAAACTTGGTGTTCATAAACGTAACCTAACCCAATAGTACTCTCAACACCCCCTACCCAACAAACTTGGTGTTCATAAACGTAACCTAACCATATTTCATACATGGGTCAGTGACGTCTTTGTGACAGTGTGTGTGTGCATCAAATTCGGCTCCTACCAGGAAGGTACCCGGTTACTGGTCGGGTTGAAAATTTGAGAAAGGTTTTTTCGATTTTTTTACTTGCTTCTGGTTGTGTGTTGGGGGTAACTCAGTCTCCTGAGGACAATTGAGTAGCTATGGTAATAACGACAAGTGGTAGCATTATGGGGATATTGTTAAGTATAACTTGATATATTGAAAGTGATTGTTAGAAAATACCTTGTAATGCTATGATGCCCACAAAATATAATAACACAAGGAAAAATATACATATTTCATGTCAGCGAGGCATGGCCGTCACAAATTGGTTTGTTTACTGATCAAATTTAACATTTTTTAACAAATCCAGAATTCTTTATTTATTTCAGGTTCAATTTCAGACCTAGTTATTGTATTTACATTCGTAAAAACATATTGCCTTATAACTTATTCTAAGAGGGTCTTTTCTTTCCCTTGTTTATAAACATGGGTTGGTGTTGTAGTGGTAAGACCCTCCGACTGGTAAACAGTAAGGCATGGGTTCAAACCCAGCCATCCCATGGAATTTCGTCCTCGTTAATTTGAGATATTTACCACTATTAGGGGATACGTAAGCGGCCGGAATTATCAACATCCAGTCCAGGCGTTCTGAGAGTAGCATAATATGTTACCTAACCCTTCCATCACCATCACATTCTGTGATGGACACGGAACGTATCTAAGTTTACAGATAGCATTGTATATCATCGTGTTTTTCCATCACCATCACTTTCTGTGATGGACACCGAAAATATCGAAGTTTACAGATAGCATCGTGTATCATCGTGATGGACACGGAAATTATCTAAGTTTACAGATAGTATCGTATATCATCGTGTCTTTTCGTTCTTTTATTTACATATAGCATTGTGTATCATCGTGATGGACACGAAAATTATCTAAGTTTACAGATAGTATCGTATATCATCGTGTCTTTTCGTTCTTTTATTTACAGACAGCATCGTGTATCATCATAATGGACACGGAAATTATCTAAGTTTACAGATACCATCGTATATCATCGTGTCTTTTCGTTCTTTTATTTACATATAGCATCGTGTATCATCGTTATGGACACGGAAATTATCTAAGTTTACAGATAGCATCCTATATCATCGTGTCTTTTCGTTCTTTTATTTACAGACAGCATCGTATATCATCAACTCTCCAAAGATCACTTCACATTTGACATTCCTTTGTTTTATATTAAAATAGATGACGTCATAATTTTTACCCTGGACACATTTGAAGTGAAAACTTTGGAGTTTTATGAAAATATCAAACTGGAGAGAGAACATTCAGAGGGGTTTGTTTTACCGTGGAATAGAACTTGGTAAGTTTAAAATATTTTCTTTTACCGTGTGGCGCGGCGTGATGGTTTTGGGGGATATCATTCCAGGGGAAAACAGATTTTTTAAAAAGAAATCCTTTTCAATTCCCCTTTGGTTGGAGGTGTGTTACCATTCTGACTGGTTTTAGGTTCAAACCCAGCTAACCTATGGAATTTTATCCTCATAAATTTTAAATGTTTATTACATACTAGCTGTTTCGCCCGTGCTACGCTGTTTCGCTACNAAAAAATATTCACATTAGTTGAGTGAAACAAGAGTAGGTACTTTTGAATTATATCTCAAGAACAGTTATTATTATTATTTTTATTTTTTTTCGTTTTCTGGGAACACTTTAATTATTTCCAATTGGATTTTCAATTATTTCCAATAAATCAACAGATTGAACCAGAAAACCAAGGGGTTCATGGGTACCATTTTCAAACCTTCACCCGGTATAACACAAAAACTGTCTATTGACACTTTTGATCTACACCCTAAAATCTACGTCACCAAAATTTCAACGAAGTCTACCGAAATTAAAAAAAAAAAACTCTCAGCCTTGTGTGTTCAACTGATATATCTAAAGATTAGACCTATTTATAGAGATGACTACCTTCTTTGGTTGAGATCAAAGAAGGTAGTCAAATTCAATTCAATCTGCCTTGAGAGGCAGAGTGAATTCATTTTGAAGACGTTTTCTAAGTACGAAACCTAAAAGAATCATTCCACCATAAGGTTAATATTTCGATCGTCTTGGTGTAATGCTGATTTATTTTTTCTTTCAGGAGTTACTCAATCAAATCGTTCAAAGCTATTTTTCCATATGAGCATGATTTTGCAACAGCCGTTCAGAACGAATTCATTTCGATTGTTAAATGGTTGAAAATGCTTCATAAAAAGACCAAATCCAAACCTCAGCTGCCTTGTGATTTTGTTATCATTGTAAGTCATGTACTCTTCATGATTTTGATTTTTTCATCTTTCTTTTGTTGTTGTTGTTGTTGTTGTTAACGTTCTCAACGACTCTCACTGTGTCTCCAGGCCAAGAAAGGCAACCTCTCCAACAGGATCTGTCCATAATGCTGGCAGCTCTAGATTAGTTGGGTTTGATGGATAGTTGCTGGCTACTCATGATTTACATCATGAGCAACCAGCATACATAGACGACAACGATCAGATACTTCAGGGTTTAGCAAGGATTTATATACCAACTCTTTGATGAAGTATCTGGAGCAGCACGGCTGGGTCCAACGGAGGAAAAACACAGTGAGTTGTCGTCGGAACGGTGTTGATGGTCTTTGGCCACGCCCGAGGGCACGGGTAGCCCCGGTACAAAGAACCAACCATCTTGGGGGCCCATCTTTCTTTTCATATCTGGTGGTCTCCAAACTTACTTCTAATTCTGTGATGAGAATGTCTTTGTCATCGTTTTCTTATAAACTTCATATTTTCTCTCCGATTTATTCTGAGTGAACGTGTTAATGTATGCCATCTATTGAGTTTAATCACAAACAAATTGGTCTGACTCTGGAGAGAAACATTTTTCCTAAAAAAAAAAGACTATAAATTTGCCACATTTGGAGGGAAATTTACAGAGTGTCCCAAAAGTCCGAGACCACCTGAATATCTTTTAAAAGGCTTTATGTGGAGTTTTGAAATTTTGTATGGTGTTATGTCCCAAATTAAACCACTTGATTGTGTGATCAATTTTTCAGGGGCGGGTCCCATGTGGGCCCCAGGGGAGGTCCAACTTTTGATTTTTCAATACGAACCTCCATCTTGTGGTACATTTTCAGAAAGACAATAGAATTAGAAGTACTTTGCAAAAATTACACGTCTAGCGTGTTTAATTTCAAAATGGCGGCTATTTGAAATTTCGAAGAGTTTCTTAAAACTAGCCGAATTATTTGCAATGGAATATTGAATGATTGAATAGAACACCAATTTCGGGGAACCTGTTTTTTAGACATAATTCGCATAGTTTTAGACACTTCGCCTGCTATTAGAAATAATTCGCCTAGTTTTAGACACTCTTGGAAGTCGTATCTTGGAAAATTCAAATGGCAGCAGATAACGGAAAAATGATAGGAATGCCCCCCCCCCCAAAATCATGATCTACGACCACAGGAAAATTATCAGAACTAAAATATGTCAAGCCGTTTTCGAGTTACGGCCAAATTTATATTTTTTTCACCAAAATAGGAAAGTCACGGTCCGATATCTTAAAATTTGTCGCGACAACATATTAACTCAAAGCGAGAAAGTTTTAGGTGGCACTTAAGTCCTCATTTTAGGACATTTTCTGCAATGGTATGGCAAGCCATTCCAGAGTTACGAGTTAGAAACCGGGACGGGTAAAATAAAATTTAGAAAATACTAAAAAGTCAGAATGGTTTTAAGGATTGCTATATACTGGGTGGAATCAATACCCCCCCCCCCCCCNCCCAATTTCCATTGTCTTTGAAAAACAAAACTAGCAATATCAGGATCGTAGTGAAGCACGGGCGAAACAGCTACATAAATTTCAGAATCATGACAAATTATATGTGATACGACCTAAAGAAATCTGGTTTTGTTTAAATTTTTCTGTGATTATGAAGCATGGACCCCATAAGGATCCATGCCAATTGTTTTTCTTTGGATTCAGTTATTCATTTTTCTCTTTCAGATCAAAGAATTTTTGTTTGAGTTAAGTGATGACCCATTTGAAGTGAAGCTCAGAGACAACTTTGAGTTGCTCGAGGATGAATACAAAGAATCATTGAAAAGACAGAAAATGTTGGATACTAAGGTCAGTTTTGTGCTAGCGACAATGGCACTTTGAATACACCAATTCCTATAAGATCTGGTTTTACTTGGTGGCTCTCTACTATTCCCGGCTCCACTAGTCTGTAAGAGGTCAATGGCACTTTGAATACACCAGTTCCTATAAGATCAGGTTTTACTTGGTGGCTCTCTACTATTCCCGGCTCCACTAGTCTGTAAGAGGTCAATGGCACTTTGAATACACCAGTTCCTATAAGATCAGGTTTTACTTGGTGGCTCTCTACTATTCCCGGCTCCACTAGTCTGTAAGAGGTCAATGGCACTTTGAATACACCAGTTCCTATAAGATCAGGTTTTACTTGGTGGCTCTCTACTATTCCCGGCTCCACTAGTCTGTAAGAGGTCAATGGCACTTTGAATACACCAGTTCCTATAAGATCAGGTTTTACTTGGTGGCTCTCTACTATTCCCGGCTCCACTAGTCTGTAAGAGGTCAATGGCACTTTGAATACACCAGTTCCTATAAGATCAGGTTTTACTTGGTGGCTCTCTACTATTCCCGGCTCCACTAGTCTGTAAGAGGTCAATGGCACTTTGAATACACCAGTTCCTATAAGATCAGGTTTTACTTGGTGGCTCTCTACTATTCCCGGCTCCACTAGTCTGTAAGAGGTCAATGGCACTTTGAATACACCAGTTCCTATAAGATCAGGTTTTACTTGGTGGCTCTCTACTATTCCCGGCTCCACTAGTCTGTAAGAGGTCAATGGCACTTTGAATACACCAGTTCCTATAAGATCAGGTTTTACTTGGTGGCTCTCTACTATTCCCGGCTCCACTAGTCTGTAAGAGGTCAATGGCACTTTGAATACACCAGTTCCTATAAGATCAGGTTTTACTTGGTGGCTCACTACCATTCCCGGCTCCACTAGTCTGTATGAGGTCAATGGCACTTTGAATACACCAGTTCCTATAAGATCAGGTTTTACTTGGTGGCTCATTACTATTCCCGGCTCCACCTAGTCTGTGTGAGGTCAACGTGGATAGCTAGTTTGTGCGTTTCCAGCGGATGGAGTAAATCCCTCTCCTGGAATGACCATAAATCTTAAAACGTAAGCTTTGAAATGACACAAGATTTTGGACAGAGAAGTTTTCTGTTCAGGAAGTTAATTTGAAAACGTCATCTCATTATAAAGTATGTCTCAGAAGTCCTAATGGAGGCTTTGTAAATTTTAGTTTTTTTTATATATATACAAATTCTGAGAATTTGTGATCCACACAGAAATGATTAGATTCTAGTACGACCAAAGCCGTACCCAGGAGGGGTCCATGGGGTCTCCCCCCAAAATTTCATTATTTTTTTATGCATGCTTTATGTAATATTGTAAGGTGTAACTCAACTTCACCACCACCAACAACAACAACATCACCTTCCATGATCATCATTTTCATGTGTTAGTCCTGACTTGGCTGTCAATCCTTCGACCCCCCCCCTCGAAAAAAAAATCTTGAGTATGGCCCTGAGTACGACCCCTTGTATATGACTGGGAGTAATAAAATGTTTCGAGGACTTTTTAGATCCTTACTGGGACCCGCAATATTTCATCATAATCTGTCAATGCTAAGTGGTAAAATTTTCACTCAAGGCGGACGGACAAACGGATTTTTTTTTCTTCGATTTTTGGATTCTACGTATCTTGAAACCTTAAAATATCAAATTATGGTCGACTCGAAAGGTTCATAATTGTTAATAATGATGGTTGGTTCTTCGCACCGAGGCTACCCGTGCTCTCGGGAACGGCCAAAGACCATCAACACCGTTCCAACGACAAATCACTGTGTTTTTCTTCCGTTGGAGCTGTTCATCCCAGCCGTGCTGCTCCAGATACTTCTTCAAAGAGTTGGTATATAAATTCTTACTAAACCCTGAAGTATCTGATCATTGTCCTCTATGTATCCTGTTGTTTTTTTTTAATTTGGCTTAACGCCTCTTTAACATCTACTGGTCATTCAAGACTCCATTCGCTGGTAACTTACAAACCAGAAAAAAAGCCAGCAGGGCGCGAACCCACGTGAACACCCACATGGTACAACCTCGCTGGACGTTGTTTAACTTCAGTGATCTAACGGTTACTGGTGTATTCAACGTGCCATAGACACTGGCTATATGCTGGTTGCTCATGATGTAAATCATTGATTCAACTGTCCATCAGACCCAACCAATCTAGAGCCGTCAGTATTATGGACAGATACTGTTGGAGAGGCCGCCTTATTTGGCCTTTGGACACAGTGAGAGTCGTTGAGAACGTTAACAACAACGTGTTTTTAAAATTAATTTTTTTAAATTTGATCATTCCAGCTTGAAGAACTTTACAAAAGTAATCTGCTCATTCCATCTGCCAAGCTGGAAGAACTTTACGCTAATCTGAATGCAATGAACAGTAAGATATATATTCATCGGTCTCGACAGATGTATCAACAAGTCCCGCCCAGAACAAGACTGTTTGCTGTTGTGATGAGTGATGTTGAACTTATTGCTATGTGTGATCCATCCATACATACTGCAGATAATGTGGTCAGAGCTATGACGGAGATTGACGAAGACAGGTGAGTGAATGACGGAGATTGACGAGGACAGGTGAGTGAATGACGGAGATTGACGAGGACAGGAGACTAAATGAACTCTATACTATATGTGATCCATTCTTATACACTGCAGATAATGTAGTCAGAGTTATGACGGAGATTGACGAGGACAGGTGAGTGAATGACGGAGATTGACGAGGTTATGTGGGTGGCGAAATTTAACCATAATGTAACCAGCTAGAAAATATTTTTATATAAAGATAATTGACAATATCGATTCAGAGTTTAATTAATTAAATTACAAATTAAAATTCGAAAATTAAAAACTAAAAATTAAAATTGGAAAATTAAAATTAGAAGCTAAAAATTAAAACATTCAAATTAAAACTAATAACTTAACTTAACTTGGTGAGCTTTCAACAGTACTCAGACTGTCATCATCAGACCAGAGTTATGATAGAACAATGTAAACACTAACGTAAAATGTTTACCGCTCATGCTAAAAAAAAAAAAACAATTTGCTTATGTTGCAATACTCGTTTCTTTATTAAGTTCCTAGGTAGTAGGTACTTTGCTAAATTATAGATTTTACTACATACTTTGAAGAGGTAGTCAGGGAATTTCACTTTGACGATTTGGTAGACACCCTGATATTATGCTACTCTGAGGACGCCAGACTAGAGGTTGATAATCCCGGCCCCTTCCGTGTCCTCTAATAGTGGTATATATATATATCAAAGTCATGAGGATGAAATTCCATGGGTTTGGTTGGATTTGAACCCACAACCTACTGTTTACCAGTCAGAGCGTCTTACCACCACGCCACTAACCCATTTTTTCAATAGTGACATCATCGCATCCGATGGTAGCCAGATGTATGCTCTAGATAAATTATAATATACTATGTTTTTAATTGTCATCATACATCCGTTCTTGGAGGCTGATAATTGACATGAGCACTCAGAACCATGACAATCACTGCAATATCTGAGCGCACGGCAGTGCGCCAGGCCAAGTTCCAGAAAGCACCAGTGTATCTTTACACGAAGCAATTCACCAGGTTTTTCACACCGTCAGATATCCGGTTCCACAAGAGATAGATCTTTGAAATTTTGAACATACATTCCGTAGTATAGTACAATACTACAGGATAAACTTCAATGTTAACCCGGACGGGAGATACATAACTTCAAAGTTTGCACTTTTGGATACTCACTGACTGACTGACATATTGACTGACTGACATATTGACTGATTCACTCAGCACTAAAAGTTTCAGGCACTTCCCGTATACCTAGAGCGCTGAAA
>CM022882.1:2372886-2385502 GCA_012654025.1 Pachypsylla venusta | reverse complement strand
TTCTTCAAGAATATATATTCAAGATTATCATTGGAAAGCAGTGCTGAAATGAACTCAAAATGCATTTAATATTTGCATAAGGAACTGATAACAGTGATAAGAAATGCATGGAATACATTTCCTTGAAGGGAGAAAAAGGTTTGTTTACATTTTTCTAACCTCAAATTTCAAGGAATCAATAGAAAAATGTACAAAATGAGAATATAATTGAAAGAAAATGGTCGGTTTAAATTGATATCAAAGGAAAAGGTAATTATTTCATTTACTTACATAAAATATTGCGTTGGATTTAAATATTATCTTATTTAATTCATTTTTTCCGAGGAAGTTCAAAAGATTTCTACCAGCCGCCATGATTATTACGTCGGTAATAAAAAAGAAATATGGAGTCACGTGACTCAATCTTAACCAATCAGAATGAAGGAAGGATTACGCTTGTTGTCTTTCAATCCGCCATTTTACTGTCGCCATGAAAAGGTGAAAACCCTCTCGGTCTAGGGTTTCGTGAAATGTAATTTCTTTAGTTTTTAAATAATTTTTTTTGTTGTTTTTAAATGTAATTAGTTATAAATGTTTAATATAAAATAATATTTATTAAAAATTGTTCATAAAGAAGTTTTTAAATCAATGATTTACTATAATAATGGATAAACCATGACGCATCAAACAAACGGTGCTAGTTTGGAAGATTGTCATACCAACTTTTTTGCACTGGTGAGATGAACGATTTACTTTATTTTTACCTCTAATTTATGTTTGAATTATATTTAAATTAGAACATAAACATACCTAGTTCACAAATTAATATTATAACAATATTATGTACCCAACCTACACACTCTTAAAATATAATTTCCATTCTTGCGAAACCTAAAATTGTATTTGAAAATACAATAAATTAGAGTTAAAAACTCCTCTCTACCTTCGTTTCAAATGGCCTTAATTCTCTCTGGAAATGTATACATTATAATATAAACATTGTTTTCTTTTATTTTAATCATTTTCAATGTTCTTTCCTAATCAATCAACCTTGACAATATTTGATATATAGCAAAAATGTAATCCATGAAATAATTTTTTTTATACTTTTTCTATACATTTCTTGGATGAAAAATAACAAAAAGTTATACATACTATCATCTGTACATAACTTTTGATTGTGCATACCAATTGTACACTATTACCTGAAAAAATATATTTTGGAGGAATAGGTGTATTCATTCAATTTCTATTTTCATTAAATTTGTTGTGATCTCTATTTTTTCATATTCAAATTGTAAAGTGATAGGTACATGTAATGAAAGTTTACCATTGATAGCTCTAGAAATATTACCTTTCACTTGATTACAATGAAATGCAGTCTAATTTGTTAAAGTTAAAGAAAGAGAGAGAAATATCACATGTTTTAAAAAATTTAAATTGGAATTCTTCAATTATGAAAGTGTGTCATTTCAATCTTAAATAAAAATATGTTGATGATTAAGAGTTACAAAATATAATATTTTTATATGAACTAGGTATGCATTGGTTTTACGATTTTTTTTTTTTTTTTTGCACTGGAGGGGCAATTGGTTAATCGCTGAAATAATTGCCTTCCTTGTGACATCAATGTTTTTATGGCACTCCTTTTTTTTTGCCGTCGAAAAGCTGGTGTTTTGTTCGATCTATATTTTTGATTCTCGAGCTTCGTATCATAGGTTGCTTCCTATTCTCCTGATTAGAGATGAGCAACAGGTTCAAATCCTGACGAAGTTATAATACGAGTAGCGCTTCTTGAATAGAACTTAGCGTGAATGTTGTGTAACAATGTCGACAACATCTTCGGCTAAAAGACCTTATTCGCTCAGTTTATAAAGCGTACGGCTTTCGTGCCGAAGATTGGTGGTAATAACGGGTTTTGTTTTAGTTAAAAGCGGGTCTTAAGTCAACACAAATAAAATTTGTTACTATTTGTGATTTGAACTTGAGAGCACCTGCCACTGAGTATGCTTCATATAGGATATAGTTAATCAACTACTACAACAGAAACAACATCTGTAGAGACGGCAATACACGCATAGTAGATGCCAGAGAACTGTACTTCTGTGCTGTAAACCCGTGTGTTACCCCAGACTTCGTTCGACCTACTCTAGAACAAAACTTTACATTGTACCACCGCCGTTTCAAAATAGACAATAGTTAATGTATTGAAATACAAAAAGAAACACATTCGGTATGTAAACTGTATATCGGGCAAAAGTGTAATATTATTGATTGATGCTGCCTTTTTGGTACTATAGTATTTGATGTCATGCAGGATTTGGAGTAACCGAGGTCGGGATCAGCTCTACAGTCGAAAAGTACATGGGGATGTTTTCGAAATGTGATCTTTTTTGGTGCGAAATGCAAAGTCGTTCCGTCCTAACAAAAATTTGTATCGTTTTCGACTGAAAATTATATTTTTCTAGGCCTCTCTTTGGTTTAGGCTTTATTAAATCTTAAAGTGTGTACACTTCTAAATTACAATGTCATAACTTGGTCATACCAAGTAATTTTAGATCAATTATTAGGATAGGTCTGTTTATTGAGGCAGGTCAAAATTATAAATCGATTAGATTATTATTGATGTACGTATCTATGAGGCACAAGCAGAAATTAAGGAGAATGTTTTTGTCTACATCTGTTTACTAAGTCTGGAATGATTATTTGAAGGTCGAAGAGGATAATTTTCATTCGGGAAGTAGTTGACTTTCCAGTTGTCTTTCTCCTTGTTGTTATAGAGGTGTTTCCCTTAAAATCAACTTTTCTTCACATTCCTAGATGAATGTTTTGATAAACGGCATTTTGATTGGGGGGCAGCTGCCCCCCCCTAGAAATTCCCAAGAGTATGCAGCACGTAAGGGGGAACTTAAATTTACACTAGATATAACGATTTTTGGAAGCAAAAAAGTCATCAAGCACCGAAATACGATAAATGCCGAATTTTGTCCCNTGAGAGTGAGGAAGCACATTATGTGTGTGAACTGTTTATTGTTCAGAGTCGTTTGGTGTAGGTCAGTGTCTGGGTACTTGGGTATCGTTGGGGGAGAAAATTCAGGAGAGTGCATTGTGAAGGTGAGAGTGAGGAAGCACATTATGTGTGTGAACTGTTTATTGTTCAGAGTCGTTTGGTGTAGGTCAGTGTCTGGGTACTTGGGTATCGTTGGGGGAGAAAATTCAGGAGAGTGCATTGTGAAGGTGAGAGTGAGGAAGCACATTATGTGTGTGAACTGTTTATTGTTCAGAGTCGTTTGGTGTAGGTCAGTGTCTGGGTACTTGGGTATCGTTGGGGGAGAAAATTCAGGAGAGTGCATTGTGAAGGTGAGAGTGAGGAAGCACATTATGTGTGTGAACTGTTTATTGTTCAGAGTCGTTTGGTGTAGGTCAGTGTCTGGGTACTTGGGTATCGTTGGGGGAGAAAATTCAGGAGAGTGCATTGTGAAGGTGAGAGTGAGGAAGCACATTATATGTGGGAACTGTTTATTATTCAGAGTCGTTTGGTGTAGGTCAGTGTCTGGGTACTTGGGTACCGTTGGGGGAGAAAATGGAGAGTGCATTGTGAAGGTGAGAGTGAGGAAGCATATTATGTGTGTGAACTGTTCATTGTTCAGAGTCGTTTGGTGCAGGTCAGTGCCTGGGTACTTGGGTATCGTTGGAGTGAAAATTCGGGAGATTTCATTGTTGTAGAGGTTAGAAAACAAATTATCCTATTCTATGATATGAGTTTTCCAATTAATCGTTTAAAAATTATCGTCAATAAATAATCGATTAATTATTGTTCGATCCATACTCAATCTACTAAAAGTTCAATAATTGTGAATGCTTCGCAAACCACAATGAAAACAAATTATCTTTATTTATAAAAGGCAATGTCCTGAGTGACTGATCAACGTAGAGCCGAAACTATTAATGCTACAGACTTGAAATTTGGCAGGGAACTTCGTTGCACTGTGTAAGTGTGCACTAAGAAAGAATTTTGATGAGTTTTCCGATTAATCGTTTAAAAATGTATCGTCAATAAATAATCGTTCTATGATATGAGTTTTCCGATTAATCGTTTAAAAATGTATCGTCAATAAATAATCGTTCTATGATATGAGTTTTCCGATTAATTGTTTAAAAATATATCGTCAATAAATAATCGATTTATTGTTATTCGATCCATACTCAATCTATTGAAGTGCAATAATTGTGAAATGCATCGCAAACCACAATCAAAACAAATTCTCCTCTTAATAAGACAGAGAGAACGCACGTTCTATTTAGTGTATACCCTGCCTTGCTGACCTATCTTCCCATCCCGCCTCATGACACCTAGGCACATTATCAAGAACGAAAAGAGTACGTACGTACCGGTAGCGTAGCGGTGGCGGGACGAGCCGGGGGTGGTCGAAACGGAGAGAACATCATGAAACATTTTCACTTGAAAAATGTTAAGTTTATCCCAAAAAAAATGAAACGTTTCTTACTTAGATTTTGAAAACAAAAATCCTTTGGGGTGAGAGAGTCGGGGGGGGGGGTGGGATGCGTTACTAGACGAGACAACTAATGAACCCTAGTACTATGTTGGAACTGTCAAACGATCTTTGTATTGGCAAAGTTTTTATTGTTACTTGAATAGTCTACCTATTCTCTTTTTCCTCAACTCTGGAGATANAAAAAAAAAAAAAAGTGTGTGATGTTAGCCAAATGTACGAGGGGGTTTCCAAAAGTTTGTGGTCCTGTTTGAACCACAAACTGGTGTATTCAACGTGGTATGATTGTTGGCTCCTTTGCAATCTGATGTAAGTCATAAATGCAGCCAGCGTCTATGGCACGTTCAATACACCAGTTCCCGTTAGATCACCATCAAATTCCGTGATAAGACACGGAAACTAAGGTAAGGTCAAGTGGCAAAATTGCCCATCACGGCGTACATCAGACAAACGGAAGAATGAAGGGTAAAACCCTCGTCTTGAATGACCAATAGAAGTTAAAGGAGACGTTAAGCCAAATTAAAAAATAAATGAATTTGAAGAATTTACGCCTTCGATATATTATTCGCCATAATATAGGTAAAGAAACGAAACGTTTAGAAAACAGCCAAAAGAATAGAAAATAAACACCTAATGATCACAAATTGTTAAAAACACCTGTCGCGTTCCTCGCGCTTCTCGTATGAAAATGAAGTGTAATTGAAAACAAATTATCCGTTTATGTTATGACACGCAGGAAAAGAGTGGCAAAACACATTGTGTGTGTACTATATAGTGTAGGTCAGTGTCTGGGGACTTGGATATCGTTGGGGAAGAAAATGGAGAGTGCATTGTGAAGGTGAGAGTGAGGAAGCACATTATGTGTGTGAACTGTTTATTGTTCAGAGTCGTTTGGTGTAGGTCAGTGTCTGGGTACTTGGGTATCGTTGGGGGAGAAAATTCAGGAGAGTGCATTGTGAAGGTGAGAGTGAGGAAGCACATTATGTGTGTGAACTGTTTATTGTTCAGAGTCGTTTGGTGTAGGTCAGTGTCTGGGTACTTGGGTATCGTTGGGGGAGAAAATTCAGGAGAGTGCATTGTGAAGGTGAGAGTGAGGAAGCACATTATGTGTGTGAACTGTTTATTGTTCAGAGTCGTTTGGTGTAGGTCAGTGTCTGGGTACTTGGGTATCGTTGGGGGAGAAAATTCAGGAGAGTGCATTGTGAAGGTGAGAGTGAGGAAGCACATTATGTGTGTGAACTGTTNCAAGGTTACTATTATCTCGTCTCCCCCAAGATATGTTTCGACATGATCCCCCTGTACTGTTGTGTCAAGTGTATGTAACGTTGTCCTAGGTTCGGTCCTTGGTAGTCACTAGGTCAAGGTTACTATTATCTCGTCTCCCCCAAGATATGTGTCGACATGATCCCCCTGTACTGTTGTGTCAAGTGTATGTAACGTTGTCTTAGGTAAGGTTACTATTATCTCGTCTCCCCCAAGATATGTGTCGACATGATGCCTGTACACAAACTCATTTATATCTATAAAGTACCTGTTTCGCCCGTGCTTCGCTACGGTCTATAGCTTGGCGCCTTAGAGGCATGTAATAGTATTCTATGATTTCCCTTTCAAAAATCGGAAGCTAATAGTATTCTATGATTCCCCTTACAAAAATCGGAAAAACGGCCGTAACTCGAAAACGGTTGGACCGTTTTTTGCAAAATATGTTCCGAATTAAGGTTAAAAATGCCACCTAAAACTTTCTCGCTTTGAGTTGATATGTTGTCGCGAATAAATTTAAGATATCGGACCATGACGGCCTAAATTTGGTCAAAAATCGAAAAATCGGCCGTAATTCGAAAAGGCCGTAACTCGATAATAGTAACTCGAAAATTTTTTCATTCTGATATTTTTTCTGGGGTTTAAACCTATGGTTTCGGGGGGGTCCATTCTCATTAATTTTTTGATATCTCTTACTGTTTTGGCTAAACAATTAGTGACACACACACACACACACACACACATATATATATATATTTATCGTTACATTGAGTTTTATTATTATAGATAGATTGATAAATAAATGAGTTTTCAAGTGGGGTACCATATTTTTTTATTTTATTTTCAATATTGTATATTTGAATTATGTAACCGAATATATGAATAAATAAAATTTGTTCATAGAGAAAAAAAAAATCACGTGATTTTCGAAAGAGAAAGGTTAGATTTTCAGTAAAGAAAGGTCCATAACCTTTCTTTTTTTGAAAGTCACGTGAACCTGTAATGTCGAATTTCAGTGTTCGGAGCGTGTTTTTAGCCTTTGACAAATGCAAATGTCATTCACTGAGCAACTTAAATGGAATTTGGTTTATTATTTTCAATAATGAACTTTTGGAATCGTCACGGAAAGATTAAAAAATACCCCCCTCAAAATTTGATATTATACTTTTCAAGGTACGTAGAATCCAAAAATCGAATAAAAAAAAATCTGTTTGTCCGCCCGCCGTACGCCGTGATGGGCANTCATATTTGGCGTCTCAGCTAGCTCCAAAAATGGGTTCAATCAAATATACCACTGGCGGTTTTTACCGCTTTAAAGCGGTTTTCATTAATCCTGTCTAAAAGAGAATGGTAAGAGCCAGAGACTTCAAATTTGGTAGTTATGTTAAATTTAGGGTCTAATTACGTCCCAGATTTGGATTCGTCACGAGAACCCCCCCTCAATTTTTTTTGGGTTGGTACCCCCCCCCCTGATTTTTTTTTTTGATAGAAAAATAATAAACTAATGTGTCACATTGGCAGAGTTTTCTTATCTTTTCTTCATGACATAAACAATGAATGAAATACAAATACAAAGAATATTTTGCCTATGTTCCCTCTGCAGCACTGCTCTCTTCACTCCCACCCTGGATCTCCCTGCCCCCATGCGTCCTGCACTTGTCCCTGCTAACACACTTCAACCATCAGAGAGAGAGATTTACTGTATTTAATATAGTCATCATGTAAACATAAACAATGAATGAAATACAAAGAACATTGCCTGTGTCCCCTCTGCAGCACTGCTCTCTTCACTCCCACCCTGGATCTCCCTGCCCCCATGCGTCCTGCACTTGTCCCTGCTAACACACTTCAACCATCAGAGAGAGAGAGATTTACTGTATTTAATATAGTCATCATGTAAACATAAACAATGAATGAAATATACAAAGAACATTGCCTATGATACCTCTGCAGCTCTGCTCTCTTCCCTCCTCCCTGTGGCTTTTCGTGCCCCATCCTGATCCTGTCCCTGCTAACACACTTCAACCATCAGAGAGAGGGAGAGATCAAAGAAAGCTTACTGTATTTAATAAACATATCATCATGTAAACATAAACAATGGATGAAATATACAAAGAACATCGCCTATGATACCTCTGCAGCTCTGCTCTCTTCCCCCCTCCCCGTGGCTTTTCGTGTCCCATCCTGATCCTGTCCCCTTACCTATGTCCCCTCTGCAGCTCTGCTCTCTTCCCTCCTCCCCGTGGCTTTTCGTGCCCCATCCTGAACCTGCCCCCTTACCTATGTTCCCCCTGGCGCTCTGCACTCTTCCCTCCTCCCCGTGGCTTTTCGTGCCCCATCCTGAACCTGCCCCCTTACCTATGTTCCCTCTACAGCTCTGCTCTCTTCCCTCCTCCCCGTGGCTTTTCGTGCACCATCCTCAACCTGCCCCCTTTCCTATGTCCCCTCTGCAGCTCTGCTCTCTTCCCTCCTCCCCGTGGCTTTTCGTGCCCCATCCTCAACCTGCCCCCTTACCTATGTCCCCTCTGAAGCTCTGCTCTCTTCCCTCCTCCCCGTGCCCCATCCTGAACCTGTCCCTGCTAACACTCTTCAATCACCAGAGAGAGAGAGAGAGAGATCAAAGAAAGCTTACTGTATATAATAATAAACATATCATCATCCTAACGTATTATATTTTATTGTGTCTTTCATGTTTATGAGTGCATTGTTACGAACGACTAACTCCATTAGGAAAGTGCAACCACTAGAGGGCAGTGTTAGAATGAACATGTTTTCTACCAGGCGTGGATTGGATGTACTTTTTAGGACCCCCCCTCAACTGTGTGAAATCTCCATACAGTTTTCAATTATTTTGAAATTTGAAATTATGTCATAGGAAAAATATACTTAGAAACTATTTTTGTAGACTTAGGGTTCGAGGATTAAGTAGTCGTTTATTAAAAACGCGTTAACTACCTAAAAAAAAACAAAAAAACTTGAAACATTTTATTAAAGAAAGCACAATTAAAAAATTAACAGAAAGTCGTACACTGTTTAACTTCTAAAATACCTTATACAAAACACGCGAGAAAATTAAAAACACGAAAAATTCACAAATTCTCGTAAATCACTTACCACACTGACTTACTTTTTAAAACTCACTTATCACTGAACTTAAACTGACTCGGTTTCTACTCGCAGCCTCTATTTATACATTCCTAACAAGTATCTTCTCGAATAAAAGATCTTACTACATTTTTCTACATGTTCTCGAATGGGGAAGTAAATACGAATTTCACATTCTTCGCATCCTAGAAATTCTTCGTAAACAAACTTACAATCTTCTCGTATCTTATTGAAGGAGAAATAAAAATAAAAGGAGAATTGTCGCTGTCTATATACAGGATGTTCGCAATATTAGAGGTCAAGCTCTCATATGCTCTATTCACTTCACTATTTTTTTTTTTTTAACTTCTAAATTAGCTTAGTTGATATTTTATGTAAATCTAATTAAACCAATTTTTATATCGTTTTGGTTTATTATTTTTCCATGTGAACCGTTGGAATAAATAAACGCTGTTTCTGTTTTTATGTCACAACTTTGGTACCCACTACAGAATTGTAGGATTTTTCCAATATCAATCATTATCCAATTACACTGGGTTGCTATGCGCAGTTATCTCCTCAGCTACTCCTATGTCCACATGAGAGTGAATGGGCCCCGAAACATCTAAACCACAGTGACAAATCTCTCGAGTAGAAGACTAGCAATTAGCAATGGAAGCTGGTACACAAATATCCCCACTCTAAATTTGATTATTTACGTTTTGAGATCTACAGAATTCAATACGGAGATGGTACTTTTTGGTACAGAGTTTTATTTTCCCAATGCAGATGTAATGGAAGTGGGATTTTTTTTTTTTTTTTTTTTTTGCGATTTATACACATAGGTGGTACTTTTTGGTACAGAGTTTTGTTTTTCCAATGCAGATGTAATGGAAATTGGATTTTTTTGCGTTTCATACACAAAAGTGGTACTTTTTGGTACAGAGTTTTGTTTTTCCAATTCAGATGTAATGGAAATCGGATTAGTTGCGTTTCATACACAAAAGTGGTACTTTTTGGTACAGAGTTTTGTTTTTTCATTGCAGATGTACTGGAAATGGGATTATTTTTGCGTTTCATACACAAAAGTGGTGCTTTTTGGTACAGAGTTTTGTTTCATACACAAAAGTGGTACTTTTTGGTACTGAGTTTTGTTTTCCCAATGCAGATGTAATGGAAATAGGATTTTTTTGCGTTTCATACACAAAAGCGGTACTTTTTGGTACAGAGTTTTGTTTTTCCAATGCAGATGTACTGGAAATAGGATTTTTTTGCGTTTCATACACAAAAGTGGTACTTTTTGGTACAGAGTTTTGTTTTTCCAATTCAGATGTAATGGAAATCGGATTAGTTGCGTTTCATACACAAAAGTGGTACTNTTTTTTTTTTTTTTTTTTTTTTTCATGTTGAAAGATTTCGATGTCGGTTTTCTGCTGGAGTCACCGCGCCAAGCCTGATGATATTATTTGTTCTGTCAGGAGAACATTCAACACTGAATATTAGGTCATCAACCCTCCATGAAGAAGGTCTTGGTCATCAGGACTGAGAGGAGAGGTCTCTCTCACTGAGGTTCTTCTGAGAGTGATTATAATATATTTTTTTCTCGTCTTTTTTTTGCTCGTCACACAATCAACCCACACTTTTTACAATTTTTTCTACTGGGTGGTGTTCACGTCCAGTGTTGGTCTGCTATTTGATGCGAACCTTCATTGGGGCCCAGAGAGTCTTCCTTATGATAATAATACACTTATTATACTGCCTTACTAAGTCCTACAAGGATCTTGTGTTGCCAGCAGTAACTCCATGTCTCATTTTATTATGTGGTCAAAATCTCATCTAGAGGATAACACCATACCGTGAATAAGTTTAGAACCCGCAACCCTGAGATTACCAGGCAGACTTTGTGACCACTGGGCTACTGGGGCTAGTTTCTGATCATAACATCAGATGACGTAACCCGCAACCGTTGGACTACCAGGCAGACGCTGTGACCACTGTGTTACTGGGGCTGGTTTCTGATGACCACATTAGCTGACGTCAGATGACGGAACCCGTAACCCTTGGATTACCAGGCAGACGTTGTGACCACTGAGCTACTGGGGCTAGTTTCTGATCATAACATCAGATGACGTAACCCGCAACCGTTGGACTACCAGGCAGACGCTGTGACCACTGTGTTACTGGGGCTGGTTTCTGATGACCACATTAGCTGACGTCAGATGACGGAACCCGCAACCCTTGGTTTACCAGGCAGACTTTGTGACCACTGGGCTACTGGGGCTAGTTTCTGATCATAACATCAGATGACGTAACCCGCAACCCTTGGACTACCAGGCAGACGCTGTGACCACTGTGTTACTGGGGCTGGTTTCTGATCACCACATTAGCTGACGTCAGATGACGGGACCCGCAACCCTTGGATTACCAGGCAGACGCTGTGACCACTGAACTACTGGGGATGGTTTCTGATGACCACATTAGCTGACGTCAGATGACGGAACCCGCAACCCTTGGATTACCAGGCAGACGTTATGACCACTGAGCTACTGGGACTGGTTTCTGATCACCACATTAGCTGACGTCAGATGACGGAACTCGCAACCCTTGGATTACCAGGCAGACGTTGTGATCACTGAGCTACTGGGGCTGGTTTCTGATGACCACATTAGCTGACGTCAGATGACGGGACCCGCAACCCTTGGATTACCAGGCAGACGTTGTGACCACTGAGCTACTGGGGCTGGTTTCTGATCACCACATTAGCTGACGTCAGATGACGGGACCCGCAACCCTTGGATTACCAGGCAGACTGTGACCACTGAGCTACTGGGGCTGGTTTCTGATCACCACATTAGCTGACGTCAGATGACGGGACCCGCAACCCTTGGATTACCAGGCAGACTGTGACCACTGAGCTACTGGCGCTGGTTTTTGATCACCATATTAGATGGTGTTCGGTTACTAAGAGGAAAATCGTGGTGTTAAAACTAGACCTCACTTGGTTGGGTCAACACGTAGTATTTGTTTTTGTTCTATTGGTAGGATGGTACTAGAAGAGTAGTTGATGTTTGGGATCGCGACGTAGGAAATGATTGTGTTACGATAAACCAATACAAATTATTCATTACTGTGTACCGAGATCTGAATATATTTGGGACGTTAGGAGAAGTACAATGAACTCCCCTCCCCCACCTGTCCTGCCTGGGATAACACATATATTGTAACGTTACCTTGGCTTCTACTATACATCCAGCCATTGTTGTTACACAGAGCAAACAGATTGTTTCTTATTTTATGAATGAAACTCGAGCGAGATGATGCTTCGTTACCATTCTTACATTAATAGTTTGGTTTTTCAAGGACAGGCTAGATTTCGGAGGGGGGGGGCGTGAGGGGCTAGCGTAGGTTCTATAGTCTTTTAACATCCAATAATACGCGGTGCTAAACTTTTAATTACACATGGCCACTCGAACTTTTGGTTTATTATTTTCAATAATGAGTCTTTGGAATCGTCACGACAAAAATACCCCCCCCCCCACCTTTAAATTTGACATTTTGCGTTTCAAGGTACGTAGAATACAAAAATCGAATAAAAAACGCCGTACGCCGGTTATGGGCACTTTTGCCATTTAGCGTTGTTAGCGTTGATTTTGATGGAATTTGGGTATGCAGCTCCCAATTTGGGGTCTAATTGTGTACCGAAACTTTTGGTCACCGTCAGTCACACATATAGGGGGGGTTTCATCAAGGCCATACCCAGGGGATCCGGGGGGGGGGGG